>CAEGAE010096602.1:0-15406 GCA_903067095.1 Girardinus metallicus
TGGAGAGGCCAATTAACCTGACAGTCATGTTTTTGGACTGTGGGAGGAAGCTGGAGAACCCGGAGAGAACCCACCATGCACAGGGAGAACATGCAAACTCCATGCAGAAAGACCCCGGGCCGGGAATCGAACCCAGAACCTTCTTGCTGCAAGGCAACAGCTCTACCAACTGCGCCACTGTGCAGCCTGAGGAAACTGATAAATACTTAAAAAAAATTGTTGAAGCCAACCTGTTGTATCAGTAACATAATAGAATATCTTATTATAATCTAATAAGATATTTAGCAACTTGACTTTGTGATTACTTGGCTTGTTGGCTGGAAAGTGCGGCAGACTGAGTCATGTTCCAGCTGTATTTGGAGTTTGAGACACATTAACTGTATTCTCATTACAAATGTGCTCAAAACTTTAATATTTCACTAACGTAAACCAAAAAAAAAAAAAAAAAAAATCTATTTCTCAATTGTGGTGTTTCTGTTAAATAAAAAGTGCAATTGAAATCATGTGAATATGTTTGTGCACATGATGTCATTAAAAACCGCGTCATCGACCAACTACTTCTTGTCGTCTTCTTCGTGGTTTGCCTTAGTGGCAACGTCCGGTTGTTGATCATGTGACTTGTATAACGGGGAAAGTTTTTTCATTGCAGTTTTGCAAAATAAACCAATTTTATTATGACCCAAAAAATCCATAATCAAAGCTGATCAAAAAACATGTTTGTCATGATGTGTTGTTTGTGGAGGTGAGGAAGACACCGGGAAGCCCAGGTAGTCATTGTAAGATGAAACCAGGAAACAGAGGACTGGAGCACAGAGGAACGGCAACATTTGATGAACTTTGACGGGAACCCGACAAGAAACAAAGACAACAGGTCGGCTTAAATACACAGGAAGGTAATCACAGAATGAGACACACCTGGGAAGCAATCACAGAGAGAGAGACAGGACAAAACAGACTCACAGAAAACACAGAAGCCAAAATAAACAGAGAAACTCAAATTAACACAAAGAAAAACCCAAATCCTCACAATGTTTTTTTTTTCAAAATTGGTGAGTTTCTTTTCAGCAAATTAAATTTCAAAATGTCAAATTATGCAAATATATGGTCAATATATGGAAATGCAGCTAATGTGACAGGAAGCAGGAGTTCTGAAGGATTTTCATTTCCTCTCATTTATTCAGTCTATCTGCATCCTGCTTCTCTCCCTGACTTTTTTTTACCTGCTCTTCCTTCTAAAGTTTTGATTGCTTTTATTTACTTTGAGCCACATAAACGTACTCCGTTCTGGGTAAAACAAGGATCTAACATAATGTTCCAGTCTCCTGATGGCTGCTGCCAGCAGGATAATCTGTCCTCTCATCATATCACAAACGTTCAAACTGGTTTCAGGAATGTGCCAATCAGTTCAACATGCTCCAATGGCGTCCACCGTCTCCAAATCTCCTTTAGGAACGCAATTCTGCCTCCAAATGCAACAAAGTCTGTGATGCTGTTATGTATGACTAATGCACACATTTCAAGGAGTGCTTTCTCACATTTCTGAATCTGAGCCATGAAAACGTGCATCATTTCTGAGGGCACAAAGGAGATTCCAACCAATCCTGGAAGGTGGAGAGAATAAAGCAAAGATTTTATCCGAATGTCTTCAAAAAGGCATAAAGAATATATATACTGTTTTACTATTTAGTTAAACAGTGAGCATTAAATTACACTAATCTATAATGGTCCAGCAATCGTTTTTCAGTAGCCGAGGGTTCAGACCGTTTGAAAGAAGCAAAGCGTAGAACAAGGGACAGGTTTTTTTTTTTTTTTTTTTGTATTTTAACAAGTTGGGTCTCCGTAAGCGTTTATTTTAACCTGGCTTTAAATTTAAAACTCTTGTACTCCTCCATGACTGCTTGTTCTTGCGAAGTAATCATTCTACATGCCCACCAATATCCTTGAATTGTTGAAAACAGACCATTTACTCTAGCTTAGAAAGCTACGTAGCATCACCACACAGTCTTTGTAGGTTAGCGTTGACTCGAGCTCATCAGTATTCCAGGTGAGAAAAAATGTCCTCAAACATCAATAAAAGGTCAATTACTGTGATCTCATTACCTTATTGATTCAGTGTGCTCTACGTTTTCACTTTAGGCAGTTGAATCAACCGGCACTGTGCTGCTCCTGTTTAGTTCGAAATCATGAGTCATCAACACCTCTCATGCAGATAAGAACATTTTAGCTTATCTAAAAAAAGCTGAAGGAAAACTAGCACATAAAATCATCTGACTAATATTTCTGTAAGTGGGAAAAAAGTCTTTTATGTTTGTATTCTTATGCTCTGCCAAGCCTGGAGTGAAGGTTTAAACCTATCATAAACCATAAAAATAACATCCCTGCTAACAGCATTGATCCTGCCTTTGACTTCATAGAGGACAGCTTAGAGTTTACTGATTGGACTTTCGCTGTAAACTTTAAGGGGGTCAACGTTGTAGAATATGACTCTATAAATATCCAAGGCAGAAATGGGAGAAACTGCTCCTGTCTTGGCCAAGCTCCCTTATCGTCGCCTCCCTAAAATATCACTCTGAGTCATTTTATGCCTAAAGTTTTTTTAGCCTAAATTACCTTTTGGTAATAAAAAAGGGGGTGAATTTTTTTTTTTTGTTGTTGCAAAAATCACTTTTGGCAAAAAAATGATTTTGGACACTTTAGGAAGGTGAAAGGTTTGGTGATAGACGTTGCATGTTTTGTAGGATAGTAACCTACGACTAGACAGAAGCTAGCTCTGTTTCTGTAGGGTACAGAGCTAGATTATAACCTACCTCATGTTTTTAGATTTACCTCCTAAACAAAGACTTCTCTTTTAGCTAGCTCGTAGCCAGAGGTCGACTGCCACCAGTAGCCGCTGCACCTGCATTGGATGATTCATACTGGAGAAGTTAACCTGTGAGGTTTTCCTCCTGAGGTACCAGCAAAAATCTTCTTAATTAGCCCCTTTTTCTACCAGTTATCACAAAATCTTTTCCCCCACGTCTTGGAGCTGCTCTGGTGATCCCTGCCTGACGTTAGCTGTGCTAGGGTCCCTGCCTGACCGGTAGGTCAAAGAGCTCTAAGGCATTGCTTAGTACGTCAGGTTGCACCCTGTGGAAACTGAAAACGCAGTCACAAGCGAGGGAATGGGAGATTAATACCGCTTGGTTGGAAGCCAGCTCAACGAGGCTGTCAGGGTGAGGAGCCAGTTTGCCAACAGTGACTCAGGCTCAGCGAGGGTGGCGGCCAGCCAACACAATCACAGACTACGGAGAAAGAGCCTTCTGAGAACACTCCCACCTCCTCTGTATATTTGTCAATAACCACTGTTGCCAGTTTTTGGCTTGGGAGACACTGAACATGGTGAAAATACTTCTTAATTCCCCCCAAGACAGTGTAATTAGCGCGAGCAGAAAGCAGGACCGCTGGTTGTTATGAGCTTCAGCTGTGGGCCGTGTCCTGCAATGTGCATGAATGTCTCCAGAGCAAACATGTGCGTGTTTAATACAGTTACCGTGGGGATGGAAGTGTCCGATCATACACAAGGTCAGTTAAGTATCATGGCTGTCTTTGTTAATATACCTTTACCTCTGGAGGACCAGTCTTATCAGATGGGAGCCTGTAATATCGTCAAACATTAGCATGAATCATTAACGATTCAGTTCTTTATTGGGAGAACTTCATATATTCATGTGTAATCCTATTTTGTTTTCATCTAAGTGAAGATGTGTTTAAAAAATGAACTCATTTCACATTGTTCTACAAAATGTAACATTTATTTGGGTAAAAATGGGTAACACTTTATTTGACAGGATGTGAATAAGACTGGCATGACACTGTCATAAACACGACATAATATTTGGTCCTGTCACGATAACAAATTTTGTTGAGCGATTGTCTCAAAAATTATTGCAATAAACGATAATATTGTTTGAAGATGTTTTTACACTGATTTAATGGAAATGACGTAATAACGCATGCGATTTCCTGCCAAAGATAGAGACACTTTATTTTCAAAAGAACACTAAACACTGGAACTGGTGAACAAAATAAAGAAAACAACCAAAAACAAAAATGAAATGGATTCTCAGTCTCCGTTAACAAAAAATTTACTTCATTAAAAACTAAACAACATAAAGCCAAAGTGGAAATAAAAACTGCATTCAACCAAAAGAGTGCAGATTATGAAGTCTGTAAACTGTATTGCCCTTCAGTAATCAGTAGATTTAGATAGAGAAGATGGGCACATCGACTACCTGATGCAATAGTTCACACTACAAGACCTTGTCCCCTTATGACAATCTTGGAACGTTGGGCGTTCTAAGATTGTCGCTTGCTCTTTCGTAACCGATCATCCTGCAGTGTGTGGTGTGTTATGGTAGATCGTCGTGGCTCCGATCTAAATCAGGGGTTTTCCCCGACCGGAAGTGAGAACGCAGCCTGTTGAATGTGACAGGTAGCCAATCAGAAAGCGCAAATGGGTTATAATGACACTCATTCAGTCAGGACTGACACTAGCCACATGCATTGCAGGTAGATTGTAGTAAAGCACTGATTGATGCCTGGTTTTAAAATTAGTTAACTGGACTTGTAGCCATTATTTTTTGCCCATTGTTGGACACCACACGGCATGAACCCGATGGAACCGTTATACCTAGGATTTCTGTCGGCTAATGTGTGGTCTCTCAGGTTTCCCGTGTGAGTGTTCCCGTCTGGTACATTGTAAAACGGTACCTACCCTCTTACTGAGTTTTCTCAGAATTGATTGTGGTTCCTGGTTCTCCTGCTGCTCCTGGTCCTCCTGTTCTGGTTCAGCCAGCCTTTCTCTTAGCAAAGCATTTTTGTTCATCAAATCCATGTTCTGCCTGCACAGGTTCTGGATTTCTTCCTTAGCTTTCTCATGTTGGCTATTCAGATGGTCCAGTTCTTCCCAAAGATTGTCCGTCTCTCCAGACTGTTGAGCCATCGTCATCTGTGCCTTCTTCAGGTCTATCAGAATCTCCTGGACTTTTCTTCTGAGAGATTCTTGGACAACTTCAAAAGAATGCACTTCATCTCTCGCATCCTTGTAATTGCCCTCTCTCTCATCAAGCTCGGCATCTATTTAGAGATGAAAAAAATTTCATCTCTAAATAGCTAAATCTAGAAAAGTGGAAAAGTAAAACTTATAAAAATAGGAACCCTAAAAATCTCACTGTTCTGTGAGACAGAAGCATGAAGGCTAAAGGCGGCACTTGATCCAACCAAGGTGCTTTGCATGGCTGAATGGTTGCCACAGGGCATTAAAGGGTTCCTCAAACGTGCGTGAAAGCAACCCTCCAGGTGTTAACAGGGGATAACATTATAACATGATGTAAAGATGAAAAGAAATTTGATCTCATGTAATACTGCCACTTTAAAACATGCATGTTGACATGTTTGGCTTGTAACTGTGATGGAACGGCGACCTGTCCAGTGTGAACTTTGACCCTGTCCAATGACAGCCAGAGGCAGCTGTTTTCAACCCGGCATGGATTTTATGGAGTCTGATGTGATTCACTTGAGGCTAAAGGTTATTGAGACTTGGTTGTTTTAGGATGATGGAATCCACTACTGGCTCTATTGATACGCTCCTGAACTAATCCCAGTTTTAAAAAGCATCGACATGAAGGAAGTTAATGACTGCAGCTAAAATATTGACTGGCCTTAAGAGAATTCAACTTCAGAAAACTTGAAGGATCCATTTAGACAGAAGTCTCTAAAAAGCCAGTGTACTCTATCCTTAGTCTGTCCTGCCAAACTACAGGACTGTAACATTTTCTGCCTAAGATGAATATGTAGAGAACACTCACGGTCCGTTATTTAAATCTGACTCTCAGCTGCCTGCAGCTTTCAGTTTCTTTCTGCATATTTATTGCAAATTTGTCAGAAGTCTTCTTGTCCTGTTGATCAAAACGCCCATTTAGCAAATTGTTGAGTGTTCAGTTTTCAAGCTGCTCAGTCAACACAACCCCAGTGTGAGGCGATATCCAATGACAATCTGTTATCCCTTTAAAAAAAGAGTCATCCATTGTTACAGTAATGCATTAAATAACAGACAATCGTAGTTTGATCTGTATAAATATTTCAGGCCTATTTTGTAATTTTGATAACAAGAACTCCAATAAATCAGAAGCTTAAACATTTGAGAACATTGAATTGTCCTTTCATTTCATCTATAAAATGTTGGTCTGCCACATAAAACTCCAATAAAACCTTTTAGCATTTGTGGTTGTAACTTGGCCTGACACCATAACAAACTTTCCTGAATGATAAATTGTCCCAGACGTTATTGCAATAAACTATGATATTGATGTTTGAGACTGTTTTCTAGTAAGATAATGGTTATGGCATAATAATGCAAGGACAGATTCTGAAAGATCAATAAAGTTTAAATTCTAATGAACATTTGAAACTGGAACTGGAAGACATTTTAAACATCCAAAATGAATAAACAAAACAAGAAAAACAACAAATAAAAGGAATCGTGAAGTCTCTCTAAACAAAATTATCATGTTTGAGACCAAAACACCAGACTGAAGACTTTAGTAGGGAAATTATAAATCATACAAATGGAAATCATTGAGCTAGTCTTAACCCTTTCATGCACAAATTATGATCCTTTATATCACAATGTTTTTCCAAAGGGTTTTTGATTTTCTTAAGGCATAAGAAAGGTGAGGAAAAACTGTTTTGTTAAAAAAAAAAACAAATCTCTAGCATTTTTTTCTAGGTGATCAGTTGTAATTTTCTCCTGATACAAAGTTGTTAATTTGGAAAATACATCTGTAGTGATGTTCATTGGGGGTTACTTGATGTCATAATATAGTTTTTTTTTTTTTTTTTCACCTGCTAGAGTCGTCTACAGTAGGAGGAGGACTGGGTTGGTCTGCATGCTTTTTTGTCTGTCTGCCAGATTGGATTTAACAAAACTGTTCTTGCACTTGCAGTGGATGCCAGTAGTTGGCAGTGTAATGTATGACGCACTAATGTCCACTTCAGAGGTCAGTGTGCATTTGTAACATAAAAGTCCACAAGAAACACAAGAAAATGTTTTCTAGATAGCTGTCCATTGTAGTGACCACTATGCATGAAAGGGTTAATTTATTGCGATTAATTGATTTATTGCTGGCCTGGTTTTGATGACCTCTACATGACCTTTCCATCTTTGCTTTTCCGCCCTTTGACATGATCAGGCTCCAGGGACGACTTGATGTACGACGGAACGACTTTGTAAAGGTTTCAAAGCTCATCGTTTCCTCGGCCAGAGACATCGTATTTTCTTCATCTCGGTGATGAATGTCCTCTCTAAATATCCGCTCGCGCTTCACTCTTCTTGTCAGCACACACAGAGGTTTTCAGCACCGTGTCTCCACGGTTTGGTATTCACCACTTGACTCCGTATTCCGTCTTTTTCCTGGTTCCACTCTATTGCCCAGTCTGCTCACAAAGCGGAGGTGTAGCATATGTTTTCATCAGCAGGCAGGACAAATTAAGTCCTATCAGGCCTGGCAACGCTCGCAGGATGCTAAAGGGAAAGAGCAGGGCGTGCGTCTGTGTGTGTGTGTAGAATTTCAGTGTAAAGAAAAGGGGGAAAGAAATGCAATAAAACAGACAATAAGACACCGTGCATCGACTGTTAGGGGGAAAGAAACAGCTGGATTCTTGATCCTGTTTCCAGACGCGCAATTAAGTTTTCCTCCGTCTTAACAAGAACGACCGGTTTCTGCCCCGGAGCCGGTCGCAGGACGTAGATCGAATGCAGAGATTAAAGGTCCTGCGTTTGGTCAGGGTCGGTGGCGTGAAGAACGGTCTGGAGCCATGGCTGTTTATGGATTCTACTGCAGCGCGCACGTAATACAAACCACTGCAGGGAGGCAATGGCGGCTACAGTTTTTAAATTAAAAACGTCGTCATAAGAAGGCTTGCAATGCAATTTCCTGCTTTGAATTAGAATGTAAAATACACTATAAATGTATGAGGCTGTGGCTTTTTGAATTAAGGTGCCAATTATGTTACATAAGTCGGGGTTAAAGTGGGCCACGAAGTTTGGATTAAAGTGGAACGCTTCAGAGGCGAAACTGTGAACATGTTAACTATCCAGAGGAGGAGTACTGCTTTGCTGTTCACAAAAATGAATACTGTGTTCAGTATCATTAGGAAATGCCATGTGAATATTTCCCATTTGTATGTCGCAAAAAAATCCCCACAGCATTATTATTTATTTGTTTGCTTGCTTATTAGAAACAGTGTTTTTATATGGTTGAAAAGCCTGTTTATTCTCCCTTCAATTTGGTAGGACATTGCATTTTAAGGTTAAACACTAGCTGTCTTTCCACTGACTATAGTGCGCAAATTGAAACTAGAAAAACAAATTCTCTTAATGGAAACGTGAAAATTTTGAAAAACCTCAAAAGGTTTTGCACTACAATGAGGAGGTTTTATTCAGCCATGTCGAAACACTTTTTTTCTCATCACACAAACCGTGCAATGGACGTTACTACTGGTGAAAACAACAAAGAAGACGACAGGAAGTAGTAGGAGGAAGATGGTTTGTTTATGCTTCCGGTCAACATCCAGCTGCCTCTGTCAGAGCTCTCACAGTTACACAGGTCATAAAAAGTTGTTTGTCATTGAATCCATGGCCCTTCTGTAAAATCGCTGGTTATAATTTCCCCAAAACACAGCATACGTAGCCACTGACAGGAAATAATTGACTGAACACACTCTTCTTCCTTTTTGTGTTTTCATGAAGACCAGTGAAGTCAGTTTCTACCTCAGTTGATGAGAACAGTATATTCATTTTTACAGATGGTCTCAAGTTTTTCTCAAACACCCTCTGATATGACATGGTGGACATGATGCTGCATTTAGTTTTTGCCCAACCTGGCTTCACAGGAAGAGAACTTTGGTCAAGATGGGTTCCCCCCAAACTGATAGAACTGGACAGTAGTGATCACACTCCTGCTAATTTGCTAATATGCTAGCAGCAGAGCATATTTTTTGTTTCATGCCTTAGCACCTTTGCTAACTTGAATACATTTAGCGCCCTTAGTTGGCTCTAAATAAAATTATCTGTATAAATGTATAATTAAAACTGGAAGTTGAATGAAGTTCAGCTGAAAGTTAAAGTTTTGGGTATTAACTGTTAAAAACTCTTTAAATAGACGTTATATTCACGCTCTTATTGCTATTGTTTTTTTTCCTTCCAAAAGTTGTACAACTAATTTGTTATGGCACTGAGATTTTACATCAAAGAAACCTGTTTTTTAACAAAGATGTTAAAATTCCACAGAAAAGTATTAGATTGGTCTTCCTCTTTATGCATTTTATTTATTTATTTTTCAGCAGTTGCAGTCTGTTGCGCCGGCTCTGAAGGGTTGATTCATTGCTTTTTTAGAGTTGATATTTGTAATATTTCAAAAGGAGGCAGCTGGCTAAATAATTGATAAAAAGATGAATCCATGGGCACTTTGAAGGATTCATGTGCAGGAGCTCAACCTGCAGTGCGGGAAAAAAAGCTGATTCAGAGGGAATCTATTGGTCTGCTGTATCTTAGTATGACAGTGGAGCTAAATGCTTAACTGTACCCAGTAGGGCCGAGGAAACACGGAGTCATGAATCACCGCTGATCTGCTTGTATGAGAGGTATTTATCAGGCCGAATCGATCGCGGGTTGCTACACTAGCCCAGCCGCACGTTCAACGGTCATGAAAATTTACTGAGCGCAAAGAGAAGCTCTCTCTTCTGGACACGGCGGAGAAAATGAAAGGTGCCGACTGCGGGTAAAACCATCGACTCGCCCGAGGTTCACACACAAGAACTGTGTTTTCTGGCACGAAAGCGGCTGCTGCTGACATGAAGAGCTTGAAATGTTTGCAACTTTCATACTACACTCTTATTGTCCTTACAGTGATTAAATTATTTACTCTCAAATAAAAAAGTGTTTTTCACTCCAAAGGCTTTCAACAGCCTTGATGAGGTTGAAGAGAAATCATTTTCTAAGTATTTCTGTTGGGTTTTGCCTCGCTCCTCTTCCTTATACTGCAGTCTTGAAAAACACTTCACAATGAAAAGGTTTGAAGTGCGGCGGGCGAGGGGAGGTGTGAGTCCATTGCTTTTGACTTTCAGACCTCGGCCCGGCAAATCGGCGCTTTATTACGACCGGCCGAGTTGTTGACGTTCGAGGGCCGCCGGAACCGTTTGGAACCTTTGGGGGTTTCCGATCTCGTCCTGCAGGCTGTTCGGGCCCGCCGGGGCCCCTGGAGCTTTTTACAGGAAATTTTCAATCATATTAGTAGCCTTGGTGGTGTAAGGCGAGATAGATCTGCTGGGTTGAAGAGGGAGAGATGATTGGAGATTTGATTCGGCTCATCTCTGGCTGTGAAATAGGGAGCAGATTAAAAACATCCCTTACTGCACGTTCTGCAAGACTGAGGATGTCTGACGGGACATTTGTCACCCTTCTTCCCTCTTGACGTTAAGATTAATGCATTTCTAATTTAAAGTCAAAGGTATAGCATGGAGGAAAGGCTAAAAAATATATAGAAGAATCCTGAAGAAACAGTTTCTCCTTTTTGTTGGTACCCAATAAATGAAAAAAAAAAAAAACAGTTGACTTTTTTAGCCTGGTGAATAATAATAGTGTTGCCTCACCACATTTTGACCAAACTGGATCAAAATGTTTTCTTATCCCTATTTTATGACCTTTGTTTTTTCCTTCCTTTCACCGCCTTTGGTTCCATATTTCCAACCACGTCGTCCTTTATGTCTTGTTTTCCCCACACGTTCTCGCCGTCTCTTTCACAAGCTGTCACTCATTCTCCTTATTCCTGTTGATGAACCCGATTCATCCCTCTCATCATCCATTAGGAGGTCTTTGGGATGGAACCCTTCCTTGTTAATCCTCTTTACAAATCCTGTTCATCCCACTCTTCTCCCTTAATCACTTTTTCATCCTATTTACTTCAGTTATCCCTTTCTTTACCCTCCTGATTCGTCTTTACAGCCGTTTTCACCAGGATCCTCCTCCTTTGCTCTCTTCATGCCCTTTTTTCCACCCATCCTGACGTCCTTCACCTGTCCAGCTCTTGATCAGTTTATTTATTCTCTGCTGATTCACAGTGAGGAATCCAAGGAGCTATGTGAAATGGATCAAAGTCTAACCTCTGTTAAAATTTCATTTAACGTTGCATTCATTTGGTACGATACTCTTACTTTTTCCTGCATCACTGTTTATATAAATGCCATTCTTTACATGCCATTGCTTCATTCTTTTTCCACTAATGTACTATTTAGGGTGTTGGCATAATGAAATGCTGGTTTACATGCCGTCTGCCCAGAGGAGGAGAAGAAAAACAGTAGCCTAAAATAAAGAATGAATTAATTTCTCACCAGAATATCCTAGTCTTCTTCTTCCTTGGTGCTAATTATCGACTACGCTGATGATTCTCAGCTTTCTAATCCATCTACACCCTCGCCTCGACCTGCTTTACTTTGATTAAACCAGTGAACGCACGGTTCCTGCTAGTGCAGAAGGACAGGAGGTAAACATAAAGAGCAGACATCCTCGGCCAGCTCTGTACTTCCATTACCCTAGATAAAGCTGTAAGATGAGTGTTTGCTGATTTCATTCATTTCAGAACTGCTGAGGTGGCTGCCAGAATGCAGGCACTCTCAAATATCTCTGGCCTATTTTTGGTCAGACCAGTTGAACATGCTCCATAAGACGTCTGACTATCCCGAACCAGTGATTGTAGATGAAGAGCGCTGTCTTCAAACGGTATACCTGGCATGTCACGGGATAAGACCAGGCGAGTGCATAATGTGACAATGTAGCGGCTGACATTTGGGCAGTGCTTTAGAGAAAACGCCTTTCAGGTTTAGCTAACGTTGCTGCTGGAGTCTCTCTTGTTAAAGTGGAAGTGTAGACTTTCTGATATAAAGGCCAGTCTCTGGGAGTTTAGGAGTGTGATTTTCATAGTGTTAGCTGTACATCAAACAGTTTTGGTCCTGAGTGAAAAGGTAAAAGAGAGCGAAGGCCCTGCAGCTAGCTGCTGCTTGTCAGACAGGCTCTCTGATGTTTTCTTCGGAATAAAAGGACTTACAGCAATTAAATTAAAGGTTACAAGAGAACATGCCGTCTAACTCAACTCTAAAACAGCTTCACAAATGTCTTCTTTCCCGTTCAACTTTTTTTGCATGTTTTTATTGGGATTTTATGCTATCAGGTACAGATAAAACTTACACAAAAGTTGTTCTCACTCATCAAAATCACAAGACCTAAACCCAGCGCTAAGGTTCCAGATTCTCCCTTTTTTCAGGACATAGGTGTTTGTGTGGTAGGCCATTTTAAAAAAAAACTAATTATGTTTTGCAAGGAGAGCTAATTAGAATAGAATAGAATAGAATATACTTTATTGATCCCCAAAGGGGAAAATCCCTATCTATTGACAAGCTACTCCATCTCACGTATTAAATATTAACAATACAAATGTAACATCTAAAGAATATGAAGATAAAGTTTAGAAAAATATATACCAGTATGTATGTATATGTATACATTCTTAGGTATACATGTTGCTACATGTATACCTAAGAATGTAACAACAGGACTGGAAGCTGCAGCTGTCGAACTACAGCAGAAGCTACTATGTAGCTGCTCCTGCTAGCCAATACAAGATCATTTTTTTAAATTTGCCGTTTTGTTTTGGATTCCATTCTTTTAGTTAAATTCCACAATTCCATCTGCATTTATCTCATTGTGGAAATCATATGGCCCATACAAATTATGACTCCAAAGATCTTGAGGCTGCTGTTTAACTTCCAGCAGGTCAATGACTCTAAACATAAAACCAGAGGAGCAATGCAGTTCTTTCAATCGAAGCATATACAAGGTAGGAATGGCCTGGTTTGTGGAACCAGTGACTTTTATTTGACAGTGACCTGAAGGAAACGGAGGCAGAGAGAGAATGGAATGGCATTTCATAGAAATACCAGCAGAATCAAAGCCAGGCAGGCTCCTGTTTGACCTTTGACCCATGTGACACTTCAAATCTTGTGACTCAATGGAAAAAACAGCCATTCATGGACACTCTGCATCCAGTCTGACTGAATGTGATTGGTTTTGCCAACAGTTCTGTTTCTAGACATGTAAAGTTGGTAGAGAAATGTCCTAAAGGATCTGCTGCTGTAAAAATTGGTTCAATAAATACCAGCCACACTTGGCTCATAATTATAAACTGCTTTGTTACAGTTTCTAACATATAATCTCAATAAAATAACGTAAAAATATCTTAGATCGTTTGCTTCCCTGGGCCAACAGGCTCCACCATGACATCATTTATATTAGCATGTACCATCATAAACACACTCAAAATTTAGTTTTTATATTTTATATGAAAAATGTGAATAAGAATCATAAAATAAAACCCACATATGTACAGACAGTCCATGTGTCATAAAATTATTAGTATAGATTACACATACAAAATTAAATATAACTAAAATAAATTGCAACATTAGTCAAACATTTATATAATTATGTGTACTATATTTTCATTTTGATCAAGACAAACCTCGCAGCACAACAGTCAGTTATCATCCACTTTAAGAACTTCTCACTATTTCACTTCAAGTAACACAAATTAATTTGTGCAACTGTATTAAAAAGTTGTGAAAGGATTCTGTGATAATTTTGAAGAAACTATTTGGTAGTGTAGCAGCTGATGCCGCCCCAGAGGAGAAGCCGCCCTGGGCATCTTCCCACTTCACCCCATATGAAACCACAACTGAAAAGAGGCATTATGTAATTTAACTTTAGTAAATCATTTATTTATCCACATGCAGAGGAATAAAATCACCAACGTATCTACATCATTAATGAGCTACTATAGTTTTAATTTCTTCCTTTAATATTTCACAAGCTTTCATTGGTGGCAGAGACGCACCAGGTGTATTTTTCCTCACATACATATAAACCTTTACATTTTCATATTAAGTATGCATCCATTCATCCATCTCAGCCAAAGGTGCTCAACATGGGGTTGGTGCTTATGCATGTACATTTGCAGTAGCAGAAGTAAAACCAAGCCCTCAGAGCCAATTAGGCACTGCCACCTCAGCAGTAAAAAGCTGCTCTCCCAGTCCTCCCAGCTCTCCCAGAGCCTATTAACCCCAGCTCTCCCAGTGAGGGGTTCATAGGCTCTGCCCAGCCGTAGCTTCCAGCTAAGCTAAGTGTCGGCTATGCAAACTTCCTCCTCTGTGTTTGTCTAATGAGAGCAACGGGTGCATTTGGTGCATTGGAACATCAGAGCTGGAGAAGACGAGCGAACGCCTCATTAGGGTCGATGTGCTGCAAGGAAAACAGATGAAAACTTAGAAAAGTTTTCATGTTTGAGCAAAAATAATGTCACGTTATTATCGTGAAAAAATAAGGATACAAGCTTATGACAAAATTTTATTAATTGAGTTTGATGGATCAAAAAGCCCCACCCAAATAAAAAATCAATGCTATCGGCTCTGCCACCTGTTGTATTGACGTCATATAAGGCCTTATCGTGTTGAACATCTGTTTTATAAGGCTTTATATGGCCTTATCGTATCAAACATCTGTTTATTAAGAGCTTTATCATATGGAACATGTGTTTTGATTGATGAATTTGAGCCTTATCATGATATGAAATCCTTATCGTCAATTTCCAGATTTAAGTTTAAGTCTTATCTTCATAAAACATGCTGTATTCTCCAAGGATCTGGAAAGTTCGAGAATAAAAATGATGCAAGATCTCTTTAAACCCAGTGACCTCCTCTCAGGGATGGAATATTCTAGAACTCTTATTAAGGCACAGTATTCTCCAAGGTTCTGGAAGATTCTACAACTCATTGATGCAACATGGCTTCTGAGTTACATCACTTATTCCCCCCACCCATTTTTAATTTAAGTCAAAGTCTTATCTTCATAAAACACTTTGTATTCTCCAAGGTTCTGGAAAGTTCGAGAATAAAAATGATGCAATATGCCCTGTGAGTTACAAGACTTCATACACAACTTCTTTTCAGTTTCAATTAGCCAATTTGCACACATAGGAGCAAATGGATTTAAAGTATTCTCCAAGGTTCTGGAAGATTCTAGAACTCATTGATGCAACATGGCTTCTGAGTTACATAACTTATTCCCCCTCCCCCCACCCATTTTTTTAATTTAAATAAAAGTCTTATCTTCATAAAACATGCTGTATTCTCCAAGGTGCTGGAAAGTTCGAGAATAAAAATGATGCAATATCTCTTTAGACCCAGTGACCTCCTCTCAGGGTTGGATCCCGCCCCCCTCTACAGCTCTTATCTTCCTGCTGCCCTGCAGATGCCCATCCCA
>CAEGAE010096605.1:0-38611 GCA_903067095.1 Girardinus metallicus
TATATATATATATATATATAGTTTTTTTTTACAGGAGAGGATACAATTCTACAAATAAACAAATAATGATAATAAATAAGTAAAAATTAAAAGTCAACTGCACAAAAAACTACTGTAGTTTTCACTTCTAATATTGCTAGACATCACAAGAATCTGCTAAATAACCAGATTCTCTAGCAGTGACCCTTTATGGCTTACCCTCTTTGCACAGGTTGCCAGTAACTTTATCCTGGATATGAGTAAAGTCATCATGTGATCTGCCACTGTAACAGCATCTTTGTATAAAATATATTTTCTATTGGTCTTAATTCATATTCTAATCATCTAAGAAGGTGAATTTGGAGGTCTCCTTACTTAATAATTTGAATTTATAGAAAAATAATTTAATTTCTTGCAATCAATCTACATATAATGATTTATAATATATGATTTTCAGTTCTTACGTTGAATTATTGAAATAAAGAAACTAATTTATTGAGATACATAATGCATTTGATAAATATGGTCCTAAATGCATTTAGTGTCCATTTCATGGATGATTATTACAATTGTGTACTTCGTCTGTTTGTATGCATGCAAGAGAAGTAAATGCCACTTTTGCATTCATTAATATACAGAGAACAGTTGGATGACAGATACGTACAAACTGTAAAGTTTAATGTTTATATAGCTAAGCCTGTTAGCTGTTTGTTAGTATGTTTAATTAATGAAACTCTTAGATGTGGCAACAGTGCAGCTTAATAAAGAAAAGGTAGTCTGTTTAGTTAGCTCAGTAAGTTCATTTCTGTTTATTCTGGTTGTGCACTCTGAGTTGAGAGTTTTCCTTGTTTTTCCATGCACTCTCTTTAGCTGTTACCTGGTAACATGGCACGGTATTACATAACAAGGGCCTTCCCATCATGCTTGGCACTAATTAGGCAGGAATCCAGAAATAGAGACCTGCTTTAAATTGCCACTGTTTGGTTCTGAATTTGTGTTTTTCTTTTAATATCCAGCCAAGTGATCACAATAACCCCCACAGATTTTTATACACCTGTGCTGGCATTCACTGTGTTTAAAGTCAAAATATATTAACTTCTGTTCTGCAACTACTATTGTTCTGTGTTTTCCTATAAAAATAGTTATTTAACATGCCAGGTGATAACTTTAGAATAAAGTCCAACATGAGATAATGAAAGAAGCATGCTGTCAAGTGAAAGTTGTTGTTGGCTGTGTGCTTTGTCTCATACACTGTTTTCTTTCAGATGCATTCGCCTGGCTTTGGAATCAAAGGAAGTTCAGGGAGAAAATCTCGTGAAGGGTTGCTACTGCAACAATAAAAAATATTAAAAAATTACAGGTCAATATCTGTGCATACTCTCTTGGATCAGCACAATGACTTGAGAGAATACAGTTAGCTTTGAAGCGAGGAGACTGAGAGAACATAGTTTTGTTTGACTTGATTTATGTAAAAAAAAAAAAAAAAAGAATAGCATATGCATAATACTTGTGAGGGTCATTTTTTGGCTGGAATCAGGCAGTCTCAGCAAATCTGTATCTGACTTACAATAATCATGAATGGTGAATAGTAAATATACATACTGCAAATAAATAGCAGTATGTATCATTGCTCATTAACTAAAGATAAAGCACTGTGGAAAAAAGTTTTCAACTCCTCCTGCTTTCATATCTTTTGTATGCTATCACACGCTAGCAGTCCCAATTTCATCAGGGAAAATGTACTCAAAGAACATTAATCGTTTTTTTTTTTTAAATTAGAACTTTATCTTTATAGTTGTTGTGCTGGTAGCTTATTGTATATATATTTATTTCATTATATGTATTTATAATTATGGTCCATTAGGTAAAGATTTATTTGGCAATTTGTCAAGTAAGAGTGAGGATAAACGGAGAAATGTCATCTAAATACAGTAACTTGGAGATATAAAAGTAATGACATAAAATAAATGGATTATTCATTTAATTTCTAAGTCAGTCGAAGTTAACTGACTTTTTGCTGTTAAAGAGTGTAATGAAGAAGGAAAAGCCACACTAAAACAACACATCTTCTTATCCATGAAACTTTATGCTCACAAATACCATCTGCAAGCTGTTCAGCTCAGTTAAGCATCACCGAGTGCAGTGGCATAAACAATGTTGTTTCTTATTCCCTCAGCCTTTGGTTGTTCAATCCCTCAAACCTAAAATCTTCACAATCCTGTGGAAAAGTGAAGTCTTTTAAAAAGATAGTCAGTTTTTAAGGGTGGCAAGAAGTTTGTCCACCTCATTTTTAATGTTGCTCACTCACTATCCCTGTGTTGAGGATTTTTGGAGAAAGTAATGTTTACTCAATCTATTTCTGTATTCCTAATAAGCAGCCACACATCCATTTGAAATATTCTAGTTAAAAAGCTTTTTCTATTTACAAAAATGTTTTCTCTTTACAATATGCACTTCTACATTCAATGCCATCATTGATATATTATAGTACCCTTCCTATTTTAGAGAGGCATGGCTCCAAAGACATATTTTGTGTGAAAATGACATATAAAAATTTGCTATTTGCTTTGAGAACAAATAAACTGTATACTGTGACATATTTATGTAACACCCTTGAGTTTTTTTGGAGTTCCTGCACTAATATGTGATTCAATTTGCTTTTGACTAAAGAAAAAAAGGTAACAAGCTATAATGTTAAGTTCAATAATCTCTAGAGTAACATATGAAAATCAGTTCAAGCTTTAACTTCAATCAAAAATACTAAGAATTTCTCAAGGAGATGAGAATTTTTTTGGTTTTAAAGTTTCTGTCTGAGAAAGTTCACTAAAAGCTACACAAATCAATTGTTGGGAACCGTTTAAAAGGAAATTCAATCTAATAATAAACATTTTTTCCAGTAAGTGTCCCATAATCTAGGAGTGCAGCTTCCTACTACAGCAAAAAGTGGCACAAATTAATATTAGGTTCACAGCATTCTGTGTTTATTGCCAGTGTAGCTTAAATCCAAACATAAAACAAAACTTCTGCACAAAAATAGAATAACTCAGGAGGAGCTGAATCCTTTTTCCACACTCCTGTGTTTACCTACCCTACTATCACTCCCTCCATTAATGCCCAAGTCCAAGTGCTATTAATTGATTTAAACAACCACTCAGTTGTTTGAGCGCTGCTGCCACATCCTATTGCTAGGTCAGTGTTAACAAGCTAATTGATCTCATGTTTTCTATGTGTCAGTTTAGAAGGTCCGACTCTCTGTGAAGGTAGCCAGATGTGTGTGCACAGTAAACCTCCACATGTTGTTAGCTTGTCCCCCACACCAGCATTTGATCCCCATTATATTCATTTGTAAATGCTGACCAGTAACATGTACTTATACTTCCCTTCCAACAAATTAGCACATGTTCTTGCATGTCATTGTGTTTAAAAAAAAAAAATCTTTTAACACATGTTGAGATTTTCTGAGTAATTAAACAAAGATTGGTGTTGGATGTGCAAATTTAACTGCGTGATTTTATTGTAACACATATTTTTGATCTGAAAACGGATGAATGTATCGTAAGGTTGATGTCCGTCCAATAAACAAACAGCTTGGTAAGTCATACTTCTTTTACATCAGACGGGGGAATCAGTTTGGGAGTAATGTTTTCTTTCCCTGTTAACTGGTGTGTAATATTCTTATCCTGTAATGGGTGATATACCGAAGTATTTACAGCACCTAACCGTCTCTAAGGTTTGATTCAGACTCAGATAAAATCAGTAAGCTATTCCCATTGGGAAGGTCGGCTGATGTGCTCATCCGATCAAGGTGGGGGGTTGTTGATTCAACAAGGACCGCTACTAACTGCTGCTGCTGTTTGCTCTCAGATTTCTTCCAGTACGCCAACAAGCTCCTCCTGAGCGAACATGCTACAGGGCTCCAAGTCAAGGAGTTTGCAAGGAAAAATGCTGCTAATGCTCTATCTATGGCCAACATGGTCATGGGCATGGCTTCCATCCTCAGCAGCCTGAACGGGTGAGCAAACACATCATTAATGGAGTTTATGATCTGAGTGAGAAGTCATGCACAGGAAGAGCAAAATCTATAGAAAATGAATGTGTGCACGCAGAACAATCAAAGTGTGCTCAGAATGACAGAAACAAAACACAGTGAAAAACTGAGCATAGAATTTAAATAGAGCATTTTGAAAACTTAATCATACCATTTGAACCTTTTGTCTTACTATCTCTGTTTCCATTACAAATGCACAAAAATCTTTGTCAATATTGTGCTGATGTCATAAATTACAATTTCGCAAGTGTGGTGTTTCCGTTAAATGAGAAATTAAATTAAAATCATATCTGAATAAATTTGTTCATGCTATAAATCATTAAAAAACAAGCCACGCCATGATCCTCCAAATACTTTCTGTTGTCTTCTTCTTTATGGTTTGTGCCAATGGCACAATATCTGGTTGTAAATGTGCTATACAAATAAAATTTGATTTGATTTTGATTTGATCAAGTGACTCATGTGATATGAAAAAAGTGTTTCCATTGCAGTTTTGGAAAATAAACCAAATTTGATATGGCCAAAAAAAACAAAAAACATCCTAGCTAGAAATGAAAATTACTGCCACAGCATGATGCTATCACCAATGTGTTTTTACATTGGGGATGGTGTGGTCAGGGTGATTTTCAATTAGTTAGTTTTGCACCTGACATGACCTAAAGCGTGTAAACTAAAAAGTAAAATCTCTGCACCTTTTTCCACATTTGCTCTGTAGCAAAATGAGAAAAATCTTAAGGCCTTTGAGCACTTTGCAAGTAAATTGTCTTCACTACATTCATCAGCAACATTTTGCCTACATAAACAGAATTAGCTTTTGAGACTTGGCATTCATTTTACCTTTAGAAAAAAGGCTTTCTGTCAGCAAATAGAAGAACTTTACTCTTACTTGATTTGTTCAGGCACCATCATGCGGCGTGTTGGCTAGTTCTGATTGGGTACCTGCTAGATTTGGCAGATGGAGCGGTTGCCAGGCGACTCAATGCCTGCTCGGCACTGGGTAAGTGGAAGTTTGTGGTCAATAAAGTTTTACCAAAGATTAACTTCAGTAGGGCTGTTGGCAGTGTCTGCTGCACAGTCTTTTGTCTGCACTTTTCTAATTTGGCCTCACAAAGGGATTCGGTGAAAGGAAACTGCTTGTGAAAACCTCTGGTTAGTCTTACAGAGCTTCCAAGAGGAGAATCATGTATATTTTATATAATGTCATTTGAACTCTTTTTAGACCCTCTCTACTCTTTTGGATAAATAAGTTTTAAGTGTTTGAAATAGATGTAGATCCACATCTATTTGGATGTGGATTTACATCCAAATAGATGTATTTTTATAATTCAAAAATTTGAATATTTTGAATAAACTTTGTAGATGGTAGGTTGCAATATAAATAACACCTGCACCTGAACTGTGTCAATATTATCCCCAAAGCTTAAAATAGTTCCCAGGTGCATCATTGTTAGCCGCTTTGTGTCTCAACAAGCTGTTTTCTGCATGACTTTGCAGGTTGCACATTGTTGTTTTTGTCAAGTGAACAATCACTTTCCGATTAAGCAGCCTAAGTCTATGGCATCCAGTTCCAATTGTCTGTTTTATCCTGTTGCTTTGGCTTCTCTGCATTTCTGAAATTGCTAAAATTGTTGACCCCTGGCTGCAGAATTCCAACCCGTTCATTCGAGGGCTGCAGGCTGAATCACCTCATCGTCATCCGCTGAAAACATGCTATGAGCTCCTGGGGGATAAAGGGGCAAGCCAGCAGAGAATGTTGTTTATTGAACAGCTGTTTGTTGGGCTGACACTGATGTTTCCAGTTTGAGATTTTTGCATGCAACACATTACTATCACACGGCAGGAATGCTGTCCATCTCCACCCTGAAGAGCTGAAAATGTAGCTGAAGTGCCTTGCAAAAATATTTATACCCCTTGAAACACTGCTTCACACATTACAGCCACAAACTTCAGTGTATTTTATAGAAATTTTATGTGAGAAATTACATGATGAAATGAGGAATTTTAGTTTAATAGGGAATGAAATATACTTGTCTGAAAATGTATTTAATTTTGACTGACATGACATAAGAAAATAATGTTGTGAAACAGCACATAATTGTATGTAATCAAATGATGCATGTCCAAAAGGTTTGGGGCACCTAGTGTCAAAATTTAAATCCAAAAGATTTAGCAAAGAGTTTATTGATATTTAATTAACTTTTCTCACTTTTATTACATTTAAAATGGAAATGTCTAAAATCAATAATATATTACCCATCCATCCATTTTCTGTACGCCCTTGTCCTTTAGAGGGGTCGGGAGGTGCTGGTGCCTATCTCCAGCTAACGTTCCGGGCGAGAGGCGAGGTTCACTCTGGACAGGTCACCAGTCTGTTGCAGGGCGTAATATATTACCATTTTATAAAATTTTGAAAAATCTAAATGGTAAAACTAAACCTATTAAATCTAAATTTAAATATTCAATCTAAATCTAAATGTTACATTTATATTTAAATGTTACATCATAATTTAAATTCTAAATCTAAATGTTAAACATAAAAATAAATCTTAATCATATATGTATTCGTTAAATCTAAATTTAAATCTAAACATGAAATCCATAACTCAAATCTAAATCAACAAAGCAAATGAGAAAAACTGTAAGTGAAGTCCAGGTGTCAGCAGTTCTGGTGTTTGGTTTTTCATGTCTAGGTGCAAAGCTGGATGATTTTGCTGACTTTACCACCTTTGGGATCGCCACATCTCTGCTGCTGAGGACTTCCGACTTGCTGGACAACGTCCTGTGCATATGCTATGTGCTGTCTGTGTTTGTCCGTCTCTGTTTCTTCTCAAGTGGTGAGTTGCAATAATCAAATGTTCACACTACAGTTTGATCAAGTTCAGAATTCTTAATCAAAACACACTTTGGTTTTATATCAGGTATTCCATTTGTGTATCGCGGACTCCCCTGCATCTACTCATCAGCCATCCTAGCCAGTACCTCCTTGCTGTCAGGAGGAAACCTGAGCGTGCTACGGGTCATTACAGTGGCCATGATCCTTTTTATGATCAGTCAGAACTTCTATCCCCATGACAAAGTCCTGGAGTCCCAGACTTGGAAGAAAGTAGTGTATGCTGGAGGTAAAGTCATTTTAAAAATCATAATAGCTTCAAGAGAGTCAAAAATAAACAATTTTTTTGCAGACTTGTGGAAATTTGACAATATTAGTCCATGATATATTTTGTACTTGACAATGTGGCTCACTGCCCAGGGCAACAAAACTTAGGGAGTAAACATTCAAGTAAGCAATATAGCAAGTTATTAGTGTGCTTTTTAACTGGCTAATTATGGTGAAGCTGTCTGTCTGTCTAGCTAGCTAGTTACCTAGTTATCTATCTAAATTACTAATGTTAAATTATTAAAGGGCTATTTTGTTATTTAATCTGTTTCAAACAGACAGACAGAAAGTAAAATTAATACATAGAATTTCTGACATTCAGTTTCTAATTTTTCTTTATCTTTTCTGTTTCAGGAGTTGCCATGGTGTTCTGTTCTCCCTTCCCCCCTGCATGTGTGTACTACCTGCTCTGGTCCATCTCCTACATTTTGTTCCCGACATCACTTTGGAGCTGCAAACTGTAAAGTAAAACACGGGTTTACAGACTGCTGTTGCTGCTGCTCCCTGTTGCCATCGGAGCATCCAAGATGGAAAAAACACTCGTTAATTCATGGCAAGCAGTCTCTCTATTTCACCTTTTATTTTGATGTGATACCTGGCTGAGAGGACTTAGAAAAAAGGAGCAAAGATGGGTTGTTTTTCAGTATTACTGGTGAAAATTAACATGTATTCTGTCTTTGTTATATTAACACCAATCAACCAATATGTGGCGGGCTCTGAAAACAGAATATTGATCAGGTTTGCCTCAATGTTTTATCTTCTTTCATCAGTATTATTTATCATCAGTGTTGAGAACATGTAGCAGCAGGGGAACATCACATTCTTCTAAGGATGATAGAAAAAGCAAACTTTCTATAGGACAAAAGTAACACATTTTCTTTCCTTTATGTGAACTAGTTTTATGCGTTTTTACATCACAGATGGTTCAAAAGGTTTCTCTGCAGGAGAGAACCTGCGACAGCAGATCTCCGCTACATTTATTTCTTCTTGACTTCTTGTTCCATTATAAAGGGATTATAAATGTGCAGTAGTTCAAAAGAACTGATTTTAGCATAATGGTTCTGTTATTCATAATATTTGATTTGCTGCTTTAACATATCCACTTGTTGTCATAACTCCCGCATTTACACATTGCAAACATTTCTTTACCTACAAACTTTCTACTTTCTCTTATGTCTATGAAATGCTGTTAGTTTCCTGCTATTTCTTCCATATCTGCCTCTGTTTTAGGAGGCATCATAACAACACTGCATCATTCATATGTGTTTCTCTGACAAATCACTGATTTCACTTTGAGAGCTTTTGGTCAATTTTCAATTGTAAATTAATTCCACTTGGTGTGGATTTACCTCTTTAAATTACATTAGTAGGTACTTGAAACACTGTTTCTGCTGCCATCTAGCGGACATGGCATAATATGTCACCTTTGCAGAAACATAGGTGAGAACTATTGCCAGTCTGCTTTAAGAGGCGGACAGATTTATTTTTTCTTCTTTGCAGAGCATTTCTTTGTAGCAGGGACCCTGTTTTTGTCACTACTTGTTTAGTTTCAAAGTGTGTTTTCTTTGCCTTTGCACTGTGAGAAGGAAATTGAGAGAATATAGTGTTAGGTGCTACTTTGTCATAAAGCCCAAACTTTAAGCAGTGTGACTGGGTGAAATGTGTCTGTTCTGAGCCCTGAAAAATCTATTTGTCTTTTAGCTTTCTAATTCAAAGTACTTAGCTCATCTTTAAGCCATACATTGTAGTTCATTAAGTTTCAGATTTGGAGTAACTTACAAAGGAATAGCTCTAATATGGAGAATCCTGGCTTTTTGATTATTGATTTAAAATATTAATTTCAACTTACTAATAACCAGTGCTCTGAAGAAAGTCTCCAAGAATAACATACAGACTTACATTCAGTAGTACATATGGTTTTCCAGTGTGGGTGTTTTTGGTTTTCAGAAAGTAAATGCGGTCTAAAGTGGAACATAGCGGAAGGAAAAACTGTATATTTTGAGAAAGAAAGAAAAATATTGAGATCTTTTTGTGGAATAGAATATGTGCATTTGAGGCTGTATATTTTGAAAATAAAAAATTAGAATGTAATGACTTTGTGTCATCATGTGTAGTCATTGTCATTTCAGTGAATAACAACTTGAGCTTGACTATGAAATTAGACATTTTTAATTGCCTGTGGATGAATTCAAAAAGTGCCTGCTGGGATATGTCTTACTGTGTTAATCCTATTTATTAAATTTAATTCAATGTCTCTTTAAATTTTTTGACAGAGCAGCACTGATTCTCTTGTACCTTTGTTGATTGTACATATTTGTTAATTTAAAACCAAACACTTTCTTTAGATAATGACACACCAGATTAACATTTGTTAATAAAATATATCAAAAACAAACCTATGTATGAAAAAAGTCAAATTTTCAACATTATTTTTCCAAAACACCCTAAAATTAACTCCTGAGAAAGCTGCAAAAATACATTCTTTGAAGTCAAAATTATATTTAAGATTTGCCATTTTCATAGTAAAAAGCCTTTAAAATGACTGCCTTTAGGTAAACACTGAGCTGAGCTAAGGATGAAAAAAAAAGTAAATTTGGAGTTTGTGTGATTTGCTTTCTCAGCCATCCTTTTGCCCTTCCACGTCGCTCCTGTTGATACTGAACTGCATCAAAATCCCGTCTGCAACCTGCCATTTGACACCCAACTCTCCTGCCTTCCCCATCAATACTGAATCCATTCTGCATCTTGAAAATGCCAGAACCACTCCAGACACTCAAACTCAGAGGTCTGGGCCAATTAATTCAGTTTCAAACTAGTTCTCATTTATTTGCTTAGTTTTCCTGGCGGAATCGTCGAAGCATACTGGTCTATGCTATGTTGTTAGGTATTCCTGAGGGCAAAACTTATTACAGATAAACATATCAACCATTGGAGTTCTTTACGGTGCAGCTTTCTCTTCAAATGGAGAAAATGAGACATGAATTCTCAGTCATTTGCTGTGCTGTGAACTTAAAAAAAAAAACTGGTTCAAATAAAGCTTCCTAAGGTTTTGCCTTTCCACATTAAAAGTTTTTTCTTTAGAAATCCACACAGGTTTGTGACATCTTCTGCCCTGGAAGCAATCCGCTCAGGAAAACGTTGTGAGAACAGCACAACAAAAACCTAATCAGATTCAAAGGCATCTCTCCTTCTTAGCCTCCCAAGAGACAGCTGGGAAAGAACTGAAAAAAGTCATCAACAGGTCATAAAGACAGGCTGAACTTTCTGTGTATGGGTTGAAGAAAGTGACCTGATAGGCTGTTAAAGATTAAGAAAGAAGCAGACATGACATAAAAAGCCATGCTCACACCTACTGCTGCCACTCAAGTTAGAGAATTAGACTGGGATTAAAAAACTCATATGGTTCGCTCTTATGTCTGTTTTGTTTAAAAAAAATCGACTCAGAATGAGCCAAGATGTTGCCAAAGGCTTTAAGTACAACAAAAAGTCATGTTCTCATCACTTTGAAAATATGACAAAACTCTCTCTGGAATCAAATGTTCAGTGAGTTTTTTTTTTTTTTTTTTTTTTTTTTTACCATGATGCCCAATGGACTGGTTTGGTAGTAGCTCGCAGACCCTTGTCTACTTTTCTTTCTGAAAAACAAAACAGGAGCAAAACAAAAAGAAATAAAATAATCACTAGGTTTTATTGGTAAAAAAAAAAAAATCTACCTCTTTGGACGGAGATGTCTTTACTTGCTGTTTGAAGCAGCCAGCCAGAGTCTATATAGAAGCATCTCTAATCCCGCCCACTTCTCTTCATGGGTGAAGTAGTATAAATTCATAATGTGTTTCAGCACAGGACCATGAAATAGTTCATAAAATAAAATGAATAATTGAGGCTCATATAATTCTATTTTTATGTGTGATATATTATTTCTGTATTCATTAAAATAATTATTTCCAAAGTTGTTTATTGTAATTTTGCGATCTTCACTTTCCATATATGACCAGAACTAGTTATCGCTTTCCTAATCAGCCACGAGATGGCAGCAATGTACAAAAAAGACAACATAAGGCATCAATTTGTTGTTTTAGTTTTCCAAACTGCTCTCACGAAAGTTAAATTAAGTTATAAAGTTTTGAACCGGTCAAAACGCGGCAGCATATTGTTTCAGGAAGGGATCACAACATTCAACCAATTAAATACGAGACTCTAAACTTTAATGTTGCACGTGTAAACACGGGTCCCAAGTGCGGGAATCTCCGTATGGACAATACTCCATGGAAACGAAACGCAACGTTGACGCCCGCCTCCGGTCAGCCGCCATTGGCCCGATCCAAAACTTGCAGCGTCTGCCCCGCAGGCTGCGATTGGACAGAACTCCCTGCCGTCAGGAGGGAAACGCGGAAAAGGATATATATAAAGAAAAAAAAAAAAAAGTTATGGAGCGAGGCGTAATCGGATCACGTCTGTGGCATGCTGCTGCGTAGTTTTCCAGCATCAAAAAGCCTCCCACGGTGAGCGTGGAAAAGCAAGCAGCGTGAGAGCGCAGAGCGGGAAGCGGGGAACCTGGGCGAATGCGAGCGGGTTCTGCTGGCCGATCGGGTCAGAACAGGAGGGCCAGGTGTGTTTGCCCGTTTCCACGGGTTTCCTCGTTGATGTCACTGTGGAGGAAGAGGAGGAGGGAGGAAAGAAGGAAGAACAGGTGCTCGGGGTGAAGTTACCTCTCTGAGTTGAAGAGACCAACATTTACGAGAAACTGCTTTTGGAAGTTTTCCTGAAATTCCTCGCCAAACTCCTTCTGGCCAGGATTCACTAATCTCTTGGAACCAGAACTCGATTTTAGCATATTTTTGGGGCGCAGGATTTACGCACAATCTGGGCTCACAGTGGGCTCCTCAGTAGTGGGAGTACGCTGGTTTTTGTTTTCCAGGTGCTGTAAACTAGGGGTGGAGGGGGGATCGAGCCGCCCCAGCATCAGAAGCAGCGCTCTCCGCTCCACTGCGGCACTGACGCAGCTGGTGTCACGCTCCAGACGATGCTCCTGTAATTCAGAGGAAGGATCGCGCACACAGGGAGCTCGGAGGGGTTACACAGAGAAGGATTTTTGTTTTATTTCTCCCTCTGGAATGGAATACTACACAAAACACAAGGCTCAACTTCTCTGGTCCGGAATGATCGAGCCGTGCGTCAGAGCGCTCTGAGGGTCCAAATAGGATTTTGCTTCTGAAGAGAACGCTCGTTCCCCTGGACTTCCAACTCCTAAGCGACCCCCCAAAAAGCCCATCAAGCGGCGATGTCCAAGACACTGAAGAAGAAAAAGCACTGGTTGGTCAAAGTGCAGGAGTGCTCCGTGTCCTGGGGGGGCTCCGTGGAGCTGACCGCTGTCCTGGAGGTGCGAGGCGGCGCCGAGCTCGGAGAGTTCCCCCACATCGGACGCGTGATCCCGGAGGCGGTGGTGTGCCACAGCGGGCGGCTGCCCGGCAGCGGAGACGTGCTGCTGGAGGTCAACGGCACTCCGGTGAGCGGACTCACCAACAGAGACACGCTGGCTGTCATCAGACACTTTCGGGAGCCTATTCGCCTGAAGACCGTGAGACCAGGTGGGTGTCCTCTCGTCATTTCTCCACCAGCTGTGTGAAGAGGGTGTGCAAACTGAAAATGGGACCGATGCTGGATAAATAAGATGCGCTCTCTCTGTTCGCCTGTTGCTGCGGGTGGATTTGCTGGCTTGTGCGCCCTGACTCATATTGCGGGTATAAATGGGGGCCGGTCATTATAGTCAGAACTGTTTTCACTTTCTACCAAATAGAATGCCTTGCTAAACATATTCATGTTCCTTAAACTTTTCCCTCCCCCCACATGTATTTTATTGGGATTTTATGACGGGTCAACATAAAGTGGACTACTGTGAAGTAGAAGGAGAATAAAAATAAAACATGGTTTCAGTTTTTTTTTCTCTAAAGTTCAAGTATGTGTATTCAGTTCCCCTGAGTCACGTTTAGCAGAACCACCTGGTTTAGTTGCAGCTGCAGGTGTTTTGGGGAATGTCTCTACCAGATTTACAGACTTTCCCCCCTCCAGCCTTTTATACAAATAACTCCTCATTCTTACTGTAAGGAAAGCATCTATAAACACAAATTGTTCATTCTTTCCACATTTTCTCATTTGGATTGATGTCTGGACTTTGACTAAGCCATTCTATCATGGATATGCTATGATCCAAACCATTCTCTTGTAGTTCTGGTTTTATGCAGGATCATTATGCTGAAAGGCTGAAAGGAAAACCTTCACCCTAGTGTTTGTTATTCTTTCTTATCATCCAGCTTTGTTTCTGAAAAATTTATCAATTAGACCAAAAAGTTCAGTTTTAGGGCTCAGCTTTACCAGAGCGTCTTCTTCCACTTGTTTGCTGTGTTTGCGACTAGGCTTAAGAAAAGAATGGGGCTTCCTACATTTATCTTCTTGATGCTCCTCCATTTAGGCCAGATTTACAGCCTCTTCCCACCAGGTTTGTGCAGCTCCTCCAGAGTTACAATTTGCTTCTCGACTACTTCTTTGAATAAATGTCTCCTTTCCCAGCTGGCTGGATGGTGTCAGTCTTCTTAATAGGTGTAACATACTCTTAGCTATTTTGAGATGGAGGATTCAGCAGAGCTCTGTAGGATGTTCAAACCTTGGAATATTCTTTTATAACCTCGCTCTGCTTTAGAAGTCCATCTCAGACGCGTCTTCTTTTGGTTTTTAGTCTTTATGATGCAGTTTTTTTTCTCTGATGTTCTCCAACAAACCTCTTGGCTCTTCCACAGAACAGCAATATTTCAACTTGAATTGAATTACACACACAGACTATAAATTAGATGTTTCTGAAGGCAGTTGGCTGCTGTGTGTCTAATTTAGGTGAATGAGACTAGAGAAGGCATTTATTTTAAAAGAATTAATTATTTTTTTTGTTCTGCTTCACAGTTATTAATTCTGGTCTCCCATCATCATGATAAAGTATGTTAAGATTTGTGGTAACCTGACTATGAACATTTTTGCAAGGCAGTATTTTTTTCTTCATAAAAAATGGAACAAGCTGACTCTAAGCATGCTCACCCTGTGAAATTTGTCTTGATGTAAAAGTGTCCTTCCTGTCTGTGACACGCATTTACTTAAAAATCCAGCTTGAAAGTTTATTGATCTGCCCCTTTTTATTACCGTTTCTTACTTACTGGCTTGTAATTCTTCCTGTATGGCCCCACAGACAAGCCTAATGAATAGCATGGCACTAAATGTGCCATAGCATATCGACGGTCAAACTCCAGCAGTCATGTGGGGCAGGAGGCAGGTGTGTGTGCGCGTGTGTGCGTAGATGGATTTAATAGAGGCACTGCTGAGTGTGGCACTTTGGAACCTCGTCCAGAGGATTTGCTAACGGTCGCGTTGCCAGCACAGACAGTGTTGAGGTGTCCAAGTGTAATTGAATCAATCAGGCCCATGTACTTAAATCCCTTAGGATGTTGCCAGCTTGGCAGCAGAGTTTGACACTTTCACTTCCAGGTATTTCCTCTTGGAATGTTCTTTGGCACAATTTTGGCTAGAAACTTTGCTTTGATAGAAGATTTCTAATTTTAATACAAATGCACTGAGATTTGATTCATAACTTAATTGCTCTTAAATTCACTCGGCTGGAGGTCATTGACGTGTTTGCTCATGTCTGGTAAAGCGCTGCCTGCTTGCAGAGCCTTTAACATTTTCTTTCAAACCAACGTTACATAATGTTAAGCGAAGCGGCGCTCAGAGGTCCCCAGCTTGTTTACTGTTGGTTCCCCTTTTCCCACTCGGGACTGTGTGTTTAGATCTCTTCGTCTTCTCGTTCGTGATTAATGCATGCATCATCCATCATTGATGTCTGCCGCATGCCAGAATGAGGTGGCTTGTGGCTGGAGTGAGAGCGCAAAGCGGGGAAGTTGGAGGTGGGGATAAATGTAAGCTCTAGTGGGGTAGTTAGGCCTTGGTTGAAATGGGATTAACGTGACTCTTTTGTATACTTGTCACAATGCCGTAAAAGTTACAAGGATGTTTCTGGAATTTTGGGTCATAGACCACATAGAAAATAGTTTTGAAGTAGAAGGATCCCAAGTTTTCAACATTTTTTACAAATGAATTTTGTGAAGTGTGGTGTTGATTTGTAATCAGCCCCTTTGGGTGAATACAGCAAACTACAGCTGCAATTATATTTGTGCATGCTAATGTTAGCTTTGTCTGAACAAGCAACTGCAGTTTCTCAGTTGGTTTTATCCCCAGACTTTGACTAGTCCATTCTAACACATTTTCCTGTAGCTTTCCATACTCTGTCAATCTCTGCAGCTGTTGAAGTGTTGCCAATTAACTTCTTTGCTGATTCTTGTTTTGTCTTTTCCTTATACAAGCACTCCTTTTGATGCCCTTATTGCCAAGAAAATATGTGTTTTTCCTAATAATTCTCCTCAAAACCTTAATAAAATACATTGAAGTTTATAATTATAACATGAAAAGAATAGAAAAAGTTTTAGATATGGTTTTATAAGACAAATGTACCTGCATTAAACCCTGTTGACTTTTCAGTTGGTCTCTCCATTTCTTTGTTGTTTATCTTTTCATCTCTCTTTGGCTAGACTATCACTTTGGTAAATGTATTTTCTCTGTTGTGTAATGGATCTGTTACCTTTTTATTCTCACTAATTTTAGACTGTTATGTTTTATACTTATTGCTCTGCGATTCCATTTCTCTTATTTTTGTCAGTTCAACACAAAGTGTTTTTTTTGTCCAGGCAGTACACCTTTTACCCACCTACCATGATAATTACACCTGCAGATTCAAAACCAGTCGCTGTTTTTTTTTTTTACCTCCTCATCGCAGCTGAGACCTTTTAACTGTTTCTCCTGCGCAGTTGGGGCTGAAACCTGAAGTGTGTCCCGCCTGGCGGCGGACCAGCAGATGCACTCAGCATGCAGCTCTTATCCTGTTAGGAAGGCAAGAAAATAGGCAGTAACCTTGAGGGGACGATTGAGAGTATAGAGGCAGAATGATGGCAGGTACTCTGAGAAGCTCAGGGACCTGAGCAGTCTGATGATTGATGCTATCACAGGATGCAAATCTGCTTGTTTTACCCTGTGGAGCTTAATGAATGAATCATTTAACTCCAAAGTCCTGAAGGACCCATGTTTTTTCACATTAGGTCTACATAAATTCATAAAAAGTTTTTTTTTTTTTTTTTCTATTTTCTGAGTCAAAAAGGACATAATAAACTCTATGTATCAATCTCAGCACTCATTTCTGGAAAGCAAGGGCTTACCAGAACAGCAATTTTCCTCCTCTGCAAACCTTCAGCTGGGGAAAGTGTTTATCAAATAACAAACTAAATAATTAACTGACTATAAACTGTGGGTAGTGACTAACAGAATGAGATTGGGAGCTTCTGTTGAAGGATGGCTGGTCTCACCCTTAGGAATAGGAACGAATTCAGCTGTTTGGCTTGTTTTGGCATCTGGCAAGAATGACTCCCAGTAGGTGTTTTTAGTTAGTGTACAAGATACTGTAGCATAATAGTTTTCCTCAGTGTCTTCATCCTGTCACCTTATATTATAATTGTGCCTCTAAGTGTGGCATTAGGCAGTGACGCTCCTGAAATTTGTCACATTTTTAAAACTACTCCTTTGGTAGAATTGTTTATCAAGTTCCTTTTAGAAAAGAAAATGTCAGGACGCCTTGTGGTTTAGCAGTACATGCTTCAGTGCTCCACACAGTTGTCCCTGGTTTGATTTCTGATTCTGGTCCCTTTACTGCATATTCTCGCCTTCTCTCTTTGCCATTTTTCCTTTCTAGCTACTGATGAATAAAGACCACTAGTGCCACAGAACCTAAAAAAAAAGGTTCATATTTATTTATTATTTATTCCACTATTATGATCTTATAGAGATTGAAAAGTTTAGAAATTATGAAAACAGGCCTGTGTCCACTGACAATATCAAGATACACTCAGGTTTTATTTTAAAGGGACTTCTATACTGCACAAATTGTTGTTCATGTACTGTTCCTATGTTTTAAACTCCTTTTACTGAGATTCAGTAATGCCCCTTCCCCACTTGTTGCTGCACACTGCCAGTCTTTTGGCCAATAGAAAGCTTGTATATACTTCCCTCACTTAAAAGAAAAACAGACTTGTCTGTTTGTAATTATTTCTGGTTGCGAAAGACACAGACAGTCTATATTAGCATTAATTACATCTTTCACCAAGATAGACCAATTAACAGTGAATGTTAGAGTTTTTCTTTTTTAAGTTTTTGTGTTAACTTCAAAGCTACATTTACAGACAATTTCACACCAGCTTTTTTGAAATCACATGCAAATTTGATTAACAACACTGAGGCACAGGCAATCAAAACATTGAAAGGGGTTTGCATGTTGAGACCCTTGTGGTTGAGCAGCTGGAGGGTCTGTTCTGCCTCATTCTGCAGACTGAAACATCAGCATTCAGTTAAGCATAGCTCAAAATCATACAGTGCAACATGCACCAGTAAGTTCTGCAACATCATTCGTCACATACTCTGTTCGATGATATTTCCTTTTGAATCATCGACAGTGACACACAGATGGAATAGTTCCAGATTTTTTCTGAGCTCTGTCTCCCTTGGCACAGTTTGATAATATCAGTAACAAACAAGACGTTTGCTATGGAGGACCAAAACTGGCATAATAAGAAATAGAAGCATAAATATATATTTAGTTTTTCCTTGTCCTTACACATGAGTTTCCATCAAGAAATGTATATATTTTCTTTTTCATTTCCCCTAAACATGCGTTTTCCGTCAAGAAATGTATATATTTTCTTTTTCATTTCCCCTAAACATGTATTTTTGTCAAGAAAAGTAGATATTTTGTTATGTCTTTTCCTTATACAAGCACTCCTTTTGTCATTGCCTCCTCTCCTTTTTCTGCTTCTTCCTTTTCTGCTTGCACTTTTTCTGCTGCATCGTTATGTTAATGAGGAGAGCTGCCTTCTATGTCCAGCTCCTCCAGTATTGGCCAATAGAGCTTTTGAACCAACGTCACTGCGTCAGACGTTGTGGGGCGTTTACGTCTCGCGCAGTCGCTCAGTGCCATCTTTACAGGCCACAGACCAAAACAAACTTTATCCCGGTGGTTTTATTGTCTTACCGACTGCAGTGACGTTAGTTTCGAGTTGGATATTGGATATTCCAATATCCGCCGAGGTTGATCTGATTTATGAACACTAATTTCGGCCAGCCGTTCTCAAGCTCCCTCCTCAAGCACTCGGAGGTTCACTTAGGAACTGTCAACAAATTATAGTTGCTTTGCATTGGTACTTGAGTTAATGTGTGGAGGAAGAAAACTGACTCAGGCTGCCGTTAGCTGAAACAAATAAGCTGAATTTCCCATAAAATCATATCTTACTGGTGTTCATGAGTGTTGCCCAACGTGGTGAGTTGTATTAATGCTATAAGCTGTGAGAGATAAGTCTTTGTTGTCTGTTCTAAGCGTGCGCTTGGTGAAATTGCTAGAGCTAATTAGCCAAATGCTAGCTGTTGTTTGCTGCACAGTGATATTTGAATGCCGATGTTTATTATATTACAAAGTGTCCTAAGAATAAACTTTGCCTTATAACCGGTTAGTCAAGTCAAGCCTAGCTCCTAAATCCATGTTTAAGTTTGTGTTTATTGAATATTGCAATATTAAGTATTTATGTTTTGTTTTTACTTCATTTACAGTTTAACCGGCACGTCCGTGTAAAAGCACTTGGCAATAAAATTAACGGCTATCTTATGTTCTTTGTAACACACAATATGTTTTAGAACAAAAATTGTTTAATCTTTTCTAATATCTTTTTATTGATTGATTGATAGGGTACAAAACCATGTATAGTACTCAAATTTTAAAACATTATAAATCAGAAGTCTTCAGATAGCAGACACACACTTTAAACTAAACGGTGGTAAAATAAAAAACATGCTAACCCCTATACTTTGTAATTAGCAATGCTAGAATTGGGAAAATAGGTTGCATCAAATACAATATCAATATTTAGTGTTAGATAAATAATTAACAATTATTAGTGGTCATGCTGCGAGGTTATATTTTTTTCTGATAGCTTCTGTCATCACAGAAAGGAAGTTTTTCTTTTTCATGCACTCTAACTGTGTTACAGCCTAAACATCATCCTGTCATTTGCAAAGTTTTTCTATTTAAATTGGTCTCGCTCAGCATCTCTTTTCCTTTTTTTTTCTTTATTTCCATCCTGGTGGTGTTATGTTGATGTTAACACTTTATACTTGCTATCTACAGAGCAGCAGAGCTGTAATCTCACAGTTTCTGTTAATGTGGTGCCCCATGGTGCATCCAGGGCTGCAATGACTAAGCTGCTCTAAACCAGCACAGAGGAGCTGTCAGCGGGTCTCTGCTTCGTGGATTCTTTTCCCTTTGGTAATGGATCTTTTTCTGGTATCACCTTCAGGGTCACGTCACAATTTGAATTTGGTTTTTCTCAGAAGGTTTTTTTTTTTTTTTTCTTTTTTGCTACTCCCATGCAGATTTGAGTATATTTGCTAGCAAAAAAAAGAGAGTTTTTCTTAAACATATCAGGAGAAAGCCAGCACAATTAAGTGGGACTCGCACCCTTCAGTGTAAAATGGGGGCCTTCCTGGAGACAGAAGCAGTTCCTGTCAATGCCTTTCAATCTCTAAGTGGTCTGCTGTCTCTGGTCCTTACAACCATTGGGAATGTGAGATGATCTGAAAAACTGTAAAGTCTATAATTGATCACAGGATTTAAACATGCCTCTTTTGGCTTTTCAGACTGAAAAACAAAAAACAATCTGATGCCTTCATCCATCCATCCATCCATTTTCTGTTCACCCTTGTCCCTTAATGGCGTCGGGAGGTGCTGGTGCCCATCTCCAGCTACGTTCCGGGTGAGAGGCGGGGTACACCCTGGACAGGTCACCAGTCTGTCGCAGAATCTGATGCCTTCTTTGCTGTCAATTACCATTAAATAAATAAATTAAATAAAATTTGATTTTTCAGTATTCGGTATCTTCCAGTTGCTGATCAGGGTTGATTTATGGAAAATTGGCATATTCCAATCTGTTGTTTATTGCTGGATTTCTAGGTGTTGACCGTTTACTGCCATAAAGACAGCTCTATATTGCCTCAGAAACCTTTTGTCCACGTTTATCTAATAGCAGTGAACTCCTGCATTTACCTTCCTTTTGTCATCCTGCGCTGGCCGTACATAATAGCCGCTTCTCATTCATTGATTTCCACATCATTTTTGGTGTCTCTTGCGGATGGCAGAGTTTTTCTCCAGATGTGCATCGAACACTACTGTCCGTCATCAGTCCACCTTCTTAATTGGCGTCCTTCAAAGCCGCATTGCGGTTCAGAATCAGCCGGCAGCAGAGATGGCATCTTCCTATAAACCCTGGCTCTCGCTGGCAGGCATCGGGACTTGGCAGGCAGGTTGTTGGAAGACGAGTGTGAGTGCTGATTCACAAAGACTGCCTCTTTGTACTCGCTGAGTGGTCATGCTGCGATGTCAGCAGCAAGAGTGTCTCCGGGTTACTGCCAGTGGAAATGGACGGTGCAGTTTAAAGATGAAGATGTGCGCACACACACATACGCACACACGCGCACTCTTTTTCCCAGGGAATCCTTCTTTCCCCAGCTTGTCTCCTAATTGGCCTCTCTCTAAGATAGTTGTTTATGCAGCTGTTTATCCTTGTGATATAAGATGAGGTCAGCTTTCTAACGGTGCAGCAACATTGCAGGCACCACAGCCTTGCTGCTGCCCATACTCAGCAGTTAGAACTTCCACTCAGGCATCCCACTAATGAGATTCTCTTTTTTTTGTTTGTTTTTGCTGGGGTTTTTTTGTACATTTTCACTGGAAGATGCACATTGTTAAAGATGATTTTCAATGTTGCCAGGTCAACCTGCTCTCACACCCTTCATGAAAATGAAGCTTGGTTTGGAGCACACTGAGCCATCCTTAAATCTACTACTGTGTCCTGAGTGTAGTTTTTAAGGATGTTGACAAAGCAGAAATAAGGTACAGTTCTATGGAAGATTTACTTTTTGAAATAAATTTCTTGGAGACGATTGTATGGATAGGTGCTAATTGGGTGAAAGATTATGCCAATCCATTAACATGACTGATAAAAATTCATTAAATAGTAGAGATGTGTTTTTATTATATGATCTGCCCACATTTTTATTTGGATTTTGTGCCAATTCTAGTTTTTTCTAAGGAGACAATAAACATCAAGATTCAAAATACTTTTATTTTGAATAATTTAGTTTTACTTCTCAGCTTAAAACTCTTATCCAAAAATATCTCAAGAGGACCTGTCTTCCCAAGTGGAAATATACAAAATTAAAAATATCTAATAAATGCATCTATGTTTGTACCTCAACACACAAAACTTCAGCATGAAAAGTTTTTTGTTCTACACGATCCATGTAAATGAAATATAGGACTGTCTAATGGGTTTGTTGTATTATTGCAAGTGTTTGAATGTTTAAGGAGCAAGGTTATGGATCTGTGGTAAACAATCATTATTATTTATGTTAGAAGCAGATGTGATGTTGCACTGTGAGAGTAGACTGTCTGTAAAACGGGCATCTAATGAAATTGGTGATCAGAATTTGATCATTTTCACTTTCCTCTGTCATGGACAGTAATCAGCCAGTGTGAAACTCAAAAATCTGACCTTTTTCTAATCAATGAAAGCAGCATGCTTAGTTCTTCCAAGTGTGTCAGTTAATACTGTAGGAAGAAGATTGAAAGTTATGGGTTTTCAGTGTCAGTAATGTGTTTTAAATAAAGTCCAAGAGAGTGCGGAGATGTAGGATGTGATTTAAAAGGAAGGTAACTTCTATGACATGTCACAGTATTTCTAGTTCATTCAGCCGGTGTGAGAACAAGACGTTCAGCAGATAACAGGACTCGGCTATCGTGAATTCATTGACTGGAAAGAAAAAAAGATTGATTGTCCCATAGACTGTTCATAGCTGTAAATAACATGATTCTGTTAACTAAACATTTTTATTTACATTTCCTGAATACAAGACTTTAACAGCTTAATAATTGAAACCAATTTTAAGCTTTCAAACAGCATCACAGACGCCTTCTACTGTTCACTGATTGACCCGGTTGAAATTCCACCGAAGAAATTGAGGCTCATGGGAAGAATACAAGACGAAGAAATGAAGGGAGATGAGAATTGAATGGAATTGTGTTGGAAGACAATGGCCAGGCTATGTTTAACCAGGTGAGGGAGGAAAAACTGCTAAACAGGTTCAAAGAAAAGAAAATGGGGTCAAATAAGGGAGGAGTCTCATTGTAAAACTGAGCACAAGGGAAAAAGGTAAAATGCAGGAAAGCACAACTGGTTGCACTGGGAGGGATGTGAAAGCAATAATAATCTCAGGACTGAAAGCGATTATGTTACCATTAATCTCTATAACAGTATTGATTCTTCCCTGTAAGTGTCTTAAATAATTATGGTGGCAGTTCGTCAAGCCAGCGGTTTCTATTTCAAACCTGGAGAAGAAGCATTGTTTGTAATCATTGCTGCAAGCATGAAGGATCGTAAAAACTCCAGGTAAATTGGAATTGCTATCCCTCTGTTTCAGTTCTGTTTCAGGCAACACAGAGAGAATAACAGCTCTTATTTCCACAATTGCTGCCGGGGCATCTTTATTTAAATTTTACTCCTATACCTGCCTCTGACAATGAGAGTGGTAGCTGCTGTAGTGTTGTTTTGACTTCGTTTTGGGAAGGATCCCAAGAGTTTGTTTTACTGGGCATTGATAGGAGTGAGACAAATGGCCTGTCTGTGTAAATTGGACATGTGCGTTCTTCTGTTCGTCCAGTTGGGATCTATCTTTACTCTTGCTGTGATAAATCAGCTGAGAAGACCTAATCTCAGAGTTCAGTCTTCCATTTGGCTGCAGTTCTTCAGACTTGGCTCTCCTCCCACACTTGATGGGCCTGGGTCAGTGTTCACTCTGCTAGTGCAGCGCACTCTCGGGTCTTTTCGTTGTGGCGCTCCACCTCAAAGAATCGATTTCAGTCCATTCGGCTGGTGCCCATGACAACATCTCCAATCAAGCAAATATTAAACCTGAGCACTATCGTGTAACTACCTACTCCACCAGCTGCTCCCCTGGCCTCTTTTCCATATCACGGTTGGATTACTACTCCTGCTTTTCTGTAGGAGAATTGCAGTGGGAGCTTTCCTAATCTGCATTGTGTATTTTACTTCCTAAAATGAAAATAGAATGTGCAACTTCTTGCAAAAGTAAGGAGTTGCACATTTAACCACCTTACAATCACAAACTTTGATGTATTTTGTTGGGATGCGTGTCTTATAAGGCCAGCATAAAGTAGTGCATCATTGTGAAGTGGAAGAAAATGATACCTCACCTAGAAATAAAATCTCCTCCATGATTCGCTGATACCCTAAAACAAAATCCAGTGCAACCAGTTGTTATTAAGCAGCTATGGTCAGGGGAAAAAATGCCATGGCAATTCATGTTTAGAATTTTTCAAGAAAACTTGTTAAATGCTACAAAAGACTTTAGATTGGGATAGAGTTTAAATTTCCACTAGAATAATAACAGACAACTGATGCTAATAGCAGATTAATGTCTTAGTCAAACTACATCTATATTCAGTATGTAATCTGTGAACAACTTTAATTGTTGCTGCTCACAGATACTGTCCATAAAATCTTACTGGACCTGAGCGATTTGGTGAAGAAGAATAAGCAAAATCTTGACGTCAAGATATCTACAGATCTATATCTGCATTTGCTACAAGATTCTAAATATTCAGCCGCTGATTATAAATAATATGTACACTTTTTATGTTTTCATTCATAAAAGATTGTGAAAGCTTTTTTATTATTTTTCTTCCACTTCATAATTAGGCACTACTTTTTGTTGGGCTGTCACAAAAATCTCCAAAAAATGAATTGAGAATTGACGTTCTAACATTAAAATATGCCCAAAAGCTAAAGGGGTGTGCATACTTTTGCAAGTCAACATATAGCTGTTTGTCGACAAGGTTAAGGCTTTAAAAGGTGCATTAATTAACTTAATGCCTCAGACAATTTTTTCCCCTAGTGTTAGACATCAGAGGTAGCTATTTTCCTATTTGGGTATGTTAGTAATGCATCATGTGTGCTCTGTAGAGATGAGCTCCATAAAGACTTCTCATTAGAATTCATGGGTGTCAGAGTCTGAAGCCAGAAAATTTAGATTGCTTTCCTTTCAAAGCTGCCCTAACAGGTTATTGATCTGGCTGGCCCAATCTCATCCTGGTTAACGCAGCGTCGCTTCCGGAGCCGCTGCACTCAGCCGAGGGCCCAATCCTTACAAGCAGCCGAGGACGCAGTGAGGACGTTTTGCAGACAGCATGCTTGACTCGCTGTCCGATTCATAAGGCTGATACAGAGGGAAGAGGCTGTGTATTGGTTTCACCAGTCTGCTTTCTGTGTTTGCTGCATCTGCATTCATGCTGTTTGTCTGGTAGTAAACTAGTTTCAAAATGGTGAGAACATAAAAGGTTCTTACAATCGGAAGGTTTGTTATTTTTTTTTCTTTTTTGTTTCCCCCTTTGGCCTCCAGTTTGCAGCAGGTGCTTTGAGCAAATACACCCAGCAGTCACATGCACATTACTCACTGTTTAAAGAAAGCAGAGGAACGTGTGGCGCTACAATCCTGACATTTTTGTGATGCAAACACTGGAGTATCCGCTGGCTCCATTCACTCAGACCTGTCGCACCACATGCAGTCCGGTTCAGACAGGTTTCACAGGAGAAGTATTGCCAGCACTCCAGAGAGGCTTTTAGGAAAACCAGTTTATCCTGTTTGAGCAGAGGTCTTCGTCAGTAGTGCTGCTTCCCAAGTCCAACAACCCTCTGACCTAAGACACAATTAGAATCTGGCTAAATAAGAATATAGTTAATCTCACTGTGTTCATCTTCAGCATTTCTTTGTTGTTTCAGTGTGTTTTCATATATTATGTCGGAAGTTTCTGTCTTCTTACTTTGTTAGGTTGTGAAATATTCAACTTCAGTTTCCATTTCCAGGAAGAAGCAATATTTTAAAGCAACAAGCGCCAATAGTACTGGTTTCTTTCCTTGTATAATGAAGCCTATTATAAATGTAGTCGTTTAGATCCAACCATTCCATCAAAGGCATAAATGTTATATCATTTTCACACTTTAAATAATTTTTCTGAACTACTCTTTTTCCAGGATGGAATGATATTGAAACCAACACCTGCAACAAACTTTAAAAACAAACATTCAGTGTACAAACTCGGCCTAATGGTGGACATAACTAACCATTTACAGGGTGAAAACTTTTTTTACGAGTTATTATGTTAGAACATCCAGTTATTTTCCAGAATTTTAGCTGAAGTTGAACAATTTCAAATTCATCCACCTCCAGTTATTGCATTCACTTTTTCCATTGGCAGTAAAACAGTCCCACAGCATGATGCCACCACCCAATGCTTGACAGTTGGTTGTTTAGTCTTTTAAAGTGTGGCAAGTTAGCTGCTTATCTGACCACAAAAATGCCTTGTGCTTGTCCATGAGAGCATCTCCAAATCTCAGTTCAGCTTGAAAAGTTCCAACTTTTTTGCTAATTTTCTACTGCGGATAATAAATTTTATGTGTTCCAACTGTCTCCTATTCATGGCAGGCTTGAGCTTTTTTGGTTTCTGAGTTGTTCTTTAACATCCTAATTAATTTGGTTTCATCTGATGTTGACACTGTGGTTTTTCATTCAGACTGTCACAAAGGGGTGCCACATTTTAATAACGTACTTTGATATAGTTGTTTGAAATTTTAAACTTGCACATCTTGGCTACAAAAGTCTTTGTTTAATTTCATTAAAACCATTTTTTTCTCAGATCTTAACTGAGTTATTTAAACATTTTCATTGTGCTTCATATTGCTCTGTCCAAATGATCACTCAGGACATGTCTTTTAACAGGGTTTATAAAATAGAATATGTGTTAAATGTTGACTCTTTAGCCTGACCTGTTGGAGTATGTAGCAGCCTGCATGGATGCAAAATGAAGGATTGAAGGTCAATTCCACAATGCAAGCGATTGTTCAATGTTGCTGGTTTTATAAAGTGCCATGAGATGACTTGTTTTGAATTGGTGGATAAAAATATGAACTAAATTTAATTTGAATTTAAGATTGTATATATTTGAGTTGCACAACAAAAATATTAACCTGGTTTAAACTTTAATATTTCTCCTTCAGCTTAAAGTTCCTTAAGACATTGCATCACTGTTGTCAGGTTGCTGCAATGGGACTTGTGTTTTTAGGAAGGAACGCTGAACATCTTCGGAATGTAGTTATCTTAAATAAATGACACACACAGTTTAATAAGCTCCAGCTCAGTGTGTTGCTAGCAACAGGTGCTGGTTTTGTCAGAAGTTTCACATAGTTTCTATGTTGCCTCTCCCTTTTTTTTTTCCGCATAATCGAAACCTTGGCAGACATTTCAATTTCGGTATTTTTTGGAAATATCCTTTTTTTTTTTTTGCTTTCCGGCTTATTTCCTTATTTATAAGGAAGGTCATGCACAACTATGCAGTTGCGGCATGGATGCAGGTAGAACACATTTTAAATATCGATTCAGACTGTGATAACTCTTTTTAAAGTTGTTGAACACAAGGTTGGCCTTGGTAGGGGACACAGAAAGCTCTTTGAATTTTAGGCGTTTATTTGACTTCATGGCCCTTTTTATTACAGTGATTCAACTGAAGTGAGTCACACTTCTCTCAAGGCTCACAAATTGTGTGCCACTCAGTATCATATTTATGGTCTTAGTAAAGGTGTTGAGTGAAAAGTGGATTCAAGGCAGTTCTGCTTTAATCTAAAATCTATTGTGATCACTGTAAGGTTGTCAGTCTACACCAAGAGCCAATCTCAAGTGGATGCATTGTCCTCATCCAGTCAAGAGGAATGTGGTCCAACTGATGGACCTGTAATGCAGTACTGCAACTTTTTTCCTCTACTCTCATTGGTTGAAAAGAAGTGTTTTAAAGCAAACTACACTCAATGTCCTAAAGCGAAGAGCAATGAAATTAAGTTTCTGCAAAGGATCTTAAAGGGAAAAGGAAACACCTTGGCTTGGGAAAAATAGAAGCACAAGCTTAGAGGTTTGGCTGTAAACAGGTTGAACATCTGGCTGTAGAAAAGGGAGCTGCAGCACTTTAATCTCTGAAGAGCTGTTGGCCAGCCTCGCAGTGCTTTTTATGACAAATTAGACTTTCTATGGACAGATCTGGGGCTTAGCGGGGCAGTTATGTAATGACACTGATACAACACTTGTGGTGAAAGGCTGGCTGGAAAATTAACACTGATGAAGAGGGCTCAATGCTCACATACAACTGCACTCACAGGTATAAATGATAAACTTCATATTCTTAAAGAAATTCAATTTGAGTTTTTACATTAATTTAGGAGTCTACGTTTTTGCATTTGTCGTAGAGTTCCACATTATTTGGAAAGCATGCCATTGAAACAACAACATTATTGTGGTTAACTGAGGTTTTCCTCAATCGTTTCCTTCCTTTCCATGACCTGATGACCCTACTACTTCCTGTAAACATCACCACCTCAGATACTGAAATCCATATCAGAGGTGAGAATCAAAAGCATTTTGATAAATAACTTAACTCTAACCAGCTTGACAAATATTTTATTTGCCTGCAGAGCATGACTGCTGGCACTTGAAATATAATAGCCTGCCAATACTGCATCCAAGCACTCCTTTGTGATTGCTATAAATTGCAAACTGAAATGTGATCAAGATTGCATTCCATTTATTGTCCGGCTAATATGTTTAGAGTAAGAAATAAGTCGCCATCAAAAAATGTCAGTCAGTAAACACACTCAGAAAATAAAGTCAACATCACCATGCTGAACATTTCCTGTTTGACTAAAGCTAGTGGAGGCAAGGAAATGTGAAATTAAAGACTTTAGTGGTAGCTTGGAGGGAATTCTTGGAACTGAAAGAGTGACCACTTCACGTAGCTGAAGGTATACATTTCAGTCATTTGATATGTCCCCTGAGTCCAGATTCTTGGACAAACTACTTGAAGAGCCTATCATCAAAACTGTTGTGTTTAGTGTCACACACTCAGCCCAATGAAGGTTGAGTCCAGAAACCGCTAGAAATGTTGGTTCTGCATCACAAATTTAAAGAATAAGCTTGAATTCCTTTTCAGTTTAATTTACTGTTCGACGCTTGAAGCACTTAATTAAAAATTTCAAAGGGAGATTAGCTTATAACACAGTCAGGTTCTTAATAGAAACTATTTTTACCCTAGAGTTTTTTTTTTATTACTCAATAGATTAAATGAAACCTTTAAAATCTTCAATATTAAGGCTATATGCTTGATTTATCTTATTATGCATGTTACATGTGTGTAAATCACATAGATGAATGTGTTTTAGTTGCTTCATAGGTCAGAATGACATGTAGATTATTGGATTGTTTTGCTTTTTGGTCTGTTATTAAAAAAGATGAAATCTCTCATAGTCTTTGGTCTAAAAATACCTCAACAAACGGCAGTGTGTGTATTGATGTGTCAATGTTGTGTTGAACTATACATAATATGCAGCTCAATCCCATTATATGCTACATCACAACTGCAAAAGACATGTTTGGATTCAATACTTATTGAGTTATTTTATTTCAAATGAAATACGGTCACAGTTAAATAGGAACAAACTTGATAGCCCTAATTCTAGGTATCTTTTTGTCTCAGTCAGTTTATCTGACTTGAAAGCAACAGCTTTTGTCTTTGGATGTCCTGTTTGTCCTGCTTAGGTTGAAGGAAGACTGCATCACACTCTCTCCTTTCCTGTGAAACACCCAGGATGTTTTTTTTGAGAAATCTCCGTGCCACGGTAACCTAGTTTGTAGCTCTCAGGAGTGAGCAGAGAGGAGCTGTTTTACGTTTCCTGTGACTTTCAGTGGCTGAGAAGCCTTTGTGGTTTTCTAGTCCTGCAGCTGATGACCTACTCATCTTTGTAATGAGAGGGAGGCTCTTGTCCAAAGACTAGAAGTTTATGTATTCCATTGTGAACTTTAAACCACAGTGACTTACAGGAAACTGACATCACTGTTGCTCTCATGCAGCTGCTTATAGTAGAAAATCATTCAGTGGGTTACCACAACACATAAACTCATCTAACTTAAGGGATACTATTTTCCCCCTGTTTTAGTTCTTACACCACATGACTTAATCTCTTACTGATTCCAGGCTGTCATTAGACATAAAAGAATGCCATTGGCTTCAAATATAAGCACTGTGACTGATAAAAAGTAAATTGGTTTGACTTGCTTGGACATTTTTTAGTCTTTATTCACTTCAATTTGTTTCAAAGTTGTGACCTCATGAAGTGGTGAGGCAGTTAAAGGCAGATTTCTGATGTGTTCAAAGATTTTCCAACATCAGACATTTGAGAGTCAGTTACTGAGAAGCAAAATCACAAAAGACTGATTGTATCAAAACTGATAGAGTCTATCTCACTTGGTTTGTTTCATGTAGTGAATCTTTTATTATTTAGAAAGTTCAATAGAATAATATCCTAACTATCCGGCTCCAGATGTGGCGGAAGTGCAGCTCAGACAGATTTCTGCACAACAAAAGTAGAAACTTATTTATTCTGCATCTTACACCTGCTTGTCTTTTGCAAAAGAGCTTTCATAAACCGATGAAGTTATCAAAGTTAATGATCCAAAACGCAGAAAAGCAATGCTGCGCTGTCGGACTTTAATGGTCTGTGCAGATGAAGGCTAGAACAGTGTGATCTCCAGTCAGTGCAGCTCCTTGATACCTGTGTTTTCTCTTCCATCTCGGCCCGTCTGTTCCCCCACTGCTCTGTTTGCTCCAACCATCTGTGTATTTACCCATTTTTATCTCAACACAGCAGCCAACTCTGCCACCACTGTATGCAAATACATATGCGATGGGCTCTGTCTCTGGCAAATAACGGCATCATTCCAAGTTTGCATAAACAGCTGACGATCGGGTGTAAAAACAGGGGTGAATATACAGCAGTACAATCTGTGTTTGTTGTCTTTGCGGCTGCAAAGAGAAATGATTTAAGTGTTATGCTTGACAACCTTTACCAGCAAGTAAAGGTTGGTCTTTACTTGCTGTTTTAGAGATAATTAAATCTTGTCCAAAACAAGACTGACTTTTAAAAATACATAGAGGGATATTTTAGTTTCTTTTTAAAGTGTGGTGCTGTGGAGAGGTTTTGAGCAGGCAGTATGAGTCAGAGTAAAAATCAATAAGCACATTTGTTTTAACATTTCCGTTTGTTACACTGTATTACTTTTGCATTGATTCCATGATCGTTTTGTTTTCTACCATTCTCAACATCATTCTTTTGTGTGAAGGGAATAGACTTCTATACAGAACATTGCCAGATGTCAACATTTGTAGTCAATAGTGTTTCCTAAACAATTTGTAAAATTTTAAAAAGGCAGAAATCTGCTGTTATTGAAATAAGCGTCAGATGTTAATATCAACTCAGTTTTACCTATGAGACCAAGACTGATATGTTAAAAATGACTAAAATCGGCCAGTATTAACATTGATGCCGATATATTGTGGATACCTAATACTTCTGAAGTGAAAGTAAAATAATACATGATGTTTAAATTCTTTCTATGAATAAAAATCTGAAAAATGTGGTTAAAGTTGGAGAGAAGTTTATGCTCTACAGATGCTTTTTTATATTTTTATGTACTACTCTGTTCTGGTGTATTACGTAAAAGTTATTAACTGTGACTTATTCCTTGAACAGGTTAGGTCTACATTTTTTGCACAAAATCAGTCTTAGATAATGAGATTTCAGTCTGTTCAGTTCTGCCTGTTTTGACTTCCTTTCAGAATGAGCTGTTTTAGGGCCTCTTGTCATTTTATTCTAAATAAGCTGCTGCTGGGTGATTTGTAATGTTACATTCGGAGGTTTTTTGACACGGCTCATTTTACAGACGTCAAAAAACATTAACTTATTTCCAAAACACACCTGGGTGGTTTTTAGAAGCAGTTGAGACCCAGATGTATGTACAAAAATGTGCAAAATGTGAGTTTTGCATAATAGATCCCCTTTAATGTCTGTGACAAAATATAAAAAAGTTGAAGGCGCTGCACAGTAGTCAGTGTTGTTTCCCCATCAATGGAAGATTTAGTAGCACTGGTTTAATTCCCACCCTTTCTATAGGTTACAGTACTTTCTTTTGTAATTGTGACAGGTAATTTAAGCTAGTTATTTAATTCTGAGTCTATTTAATTTTTTGTAAAGTAATACAAAACTCTTCCACTCTAGCTGAAAGCAACAGCCTTGCCTTGTTGTCCGGTACATGATGCTCTTTAAGAAGGTTCAGATTGCTTTACCTTGTCACACTCAAGCTGTAATACTTATCTTTTTTGCTGTAGCTTAGGTCTTGGCAAATGTCCACAAAGATAAAACTAGACACACTTGTTTGTTGGTTTCGGTGGCGTTTACGAACACTGCTGCATTTCCAACTAAGCCAGTTTTTCCAGATGGTGTTTGTCACTGCAGGACTGCAAAGCTATCATGCTGACCATAAAAATGCTAGAAACTAAACCGGAAAGTTTGCCGCGTCCTAAATTAGACATGATTGCGTTTTGTGTGAGACTTTCCTTGGCAACCAGAGGTGCACTACTAACAATATGGAGGATGAAAGTATCGAGCCACGTTACCTAACTACCAGCCGGTGTCGGTTACACCAGCTGACATGTAAGCCCTGGGAACGGAGGTGTTTTCTTTCACCCTTTTAAAGATTTAAAGAGAACAGCTCACAGTGCAGGGTTTAAAATGACACGGGAGGCTTCTGCCTGCTTTAACCATGCTCACCTGAGAACAGGTAAACAAGATCCTCTCCTCTCAGGCCACCATCATCACGCAGGGTTTTACGGGAGGGAGGTTTGCAGCAAAAAAAAAAGTTCCTCTTGAGAAAACTACATGCTCACAGTTCCAAGTGAGTTCAGGAACACGGAGAATGGGGTAGGGCACTGCGGAGAGACTAATTAGCTTGCTCCTGTTGTGGATCTATCTGGGAGCAATGTCTGACTTCTCCTCGTCTTGCTGCACACAAACCTGCAGTAATTAAAAAATATCCTGGAAAAACACAAACTTTAAGTTTTTTTTTGTTTTGTTTCCTCTTTTTGCTTTCTTCCTTCCTATTCTAAGTCTTCAGAGTTGAACCTGTCAATTCATAGACCATTTGATCACATGTCTAATTTGTATCCTTTGTTTTCTCCCTGCCATTGCTGTGCTTTAGTTAAGAGATGCTATCACTGGCAAGTCACTTAGTAAAATTTGGAAAATGGCACTTTATTTGGGGGGCAGAAGGGGAAGCGAATGTAAGCCGCATAAGAAAGTGAAGTTTTTCTTTGTGTTTTCAGTAGGAACATGGGCTGAGCGCTTTGGAAGCGCATGAGAAATGAGCGCTTTTTGGAGGAAAGAAAGGGGGCTGCCTCGGGAGACTGTGTAACGAGTGGTGGGGTAGGAGGGCGGAGGGGCCGTTTGACATTTTCAGTCACAGGCTGTTTCAGTTCAGAGCAGAAGTCGAATAATGGAGTGAGAGAGGAAACTAAAAACAGCGAGGAGGGTAACGATATATAGAGAGAGAGGAAGGACGAGAGGAGAGGCGAAAAGAAGAGCACCAGGAGGGGAGCGGGTTTGAGCTAAGCCTTACATCCCATCTGGAAGCAGATCAGCCATGCTGTCTAGTCATTCAGTGTGTGCGCGTGCGTGTGTGTGTGTGGGGAGAAGGGGGGTATACTAAGCCATCGGCAGCTCCACTGAATTACAGCCAATTGTGGATAATGGCTAGTTGGAAATGTCACAACAATCATGTGTTGATTAGCATCTCCAGATACTTAGCGGCGTCTATCTGCTGTTGGGTCATTAAGCTGTAGAGCAATAAGAAGTGGACTTTGAACTTGGCGTTAGTGTGCAGTGTGGGTGTTCAGATTGTCTTGTGCAGAGTAATAAACGGAGCACACACTGGCTGCAATAAAATCATGTTAATTGTGTCAACTTTAAAGCACAATTTCAAAATCAGTGCCCTGGTTTCAAACAGAGTTGTCATGCATTTATTGCCACCTGCCATAACCTGCTTCCTGTTTGGTGTCTAAGTAGGCCTGTGTGTTTGTGTTATTGTTTGCCAAAGTTCAAGTGTTGCCTTTAATTTCTTAATTCACCTACGAGTAATAAAATGTAAATTTTTAAAGGGAATAATTTTCAAAAGTGAGCAAAAAGCCTTAAAATAGATGTATCTTTTAATGGAGTAGCATAATCTAAAAAAAAAAAAAAAATAATTCTTTACTGTTTAAACAGAGGCTTCATTTAATTATATGTAACAATTCACGATTTTATGTTTCTACAAGATAAGGTGACATGCAGGTCAATTTTTCTTAGCCAGTATTATAAATAAAAAGATAAGAAGACAGATCTCAATTGATTTATCACAAAAAAAAAAGCCTGCTGGACAATTTCTACTAATCTTGTCCGTATCTACAGTCGGAGTAACAGATTAAAATTTGAAAACCACTAGACTTAAAAAAAAAAAAAATGCTGTAGATTATCTTGTCACTTCTAATGATGATGATTGGAGGGTGAAAAATCTGCAAAGTATACTGTTAAAGAGCTGGAGATGGTTGTGTGTAATAATGTTCCACCTTAAAAGATTTATTTCAAGGTTTTTGCAATGAGCAGCAAAAATTACTGATAACTCTACTCTTTAACTATTGGATGTGCTATGAAATATTGTGTACTATATCATTCAAAATAGTATTCACTTGCTGAATCTTCAGTTTGTTGCCAGCAAAAATTAGTATTTGGAAGCAAGTTAACGCCATGGTTTCCTCACAAATGTATATAGAATCAATCAATCATGGAAACTTTGAAGGTGCTCGAACAATCACGTTGTACAACATAAAAAATGATAAAATGAATAAGTAGTATAAAATCGTGAAACATTTATTAATCATCTAATCTTCCCACACATTCTTCTGAGTCACAACCAGTCATATTAAAAGCTGTTAATCAAATCCCAAACATCAATACAGAGTCCAAAAAAGAAAAAACAAACAAAAAAAAAGAGTTCATCAACAGACCCTCAACGGTCTCCTGTATTCCAGCTCATCTCACCGTCTTAAATCATTTATAAGGTTAACAAAGAGATGAATACATTTTTCTATTGACTGTATTTGTGTATTCCTGCATCGTCTTTCTGATTTCAGTAGAGTGTATTAACAGTTCAAAACATGAGAAAACTTTACAGGTGAATGTAGCATTGAACTGTTGAACATGTATGTTTTTGGTCTGTTTTTCAAAACTGATTTGAGTTTATTCATCTTGGCAGTGATTATTAAAGTCTGCTCCTGTGTCTAGACTTTGTCCTGTTGGAGTTGAACCGATTGAGGCCTTCCTGATTCATATGATTATCAATCTTTTTAGATTAATCTACGCTGCCTTAGCTCAGCAAGAGAGCAACATGTGATTATAAAGCACGTCTCGTCTTTAATGTTTCTGCCAGTCATGACAGATTACCTCTGACTGGTTAAGCGCGAGCTGAGCATGTGAGGCTTTAAGTCGGCGTTCTGTCGATCACATGCTGGGCTCAGAAGCTTGAGCTTTTGCCCAAATAGTGCAAAAAACAGGGTCAGTGTTTACACACTTCACTTCACAGTTGGCCATATTAGAACTGTACAGTGTTTGAGAATCATCTGAGTTATTTCAAATCCCTTTGATGCCATAAACCTGTTTGTTTCAGCTATACTTTTAAATGACTTACAGAAGATTTGGCTTATGTGGTATTGTATTCAATTTATAGATTTTCATCCCCCTCCTTTCTGGTCTTTAGTGCGAATCTTCTTGTTGAGCTAAAATAGTCTGACCAACATAAAGCAGAGGAAAATAGTGGCCTGATGCCTTCCTTTTAAGTCGGCGTCACTGGAAATATGCTTAAGCTGCTGTCACACTGCTTCTTATCTTGCAATGTAAGCTGCTGAATTGAGGAAAAATGTATTGTTGGTCCAACATGAGGAAATGTAGCAGATTTAGAGAGAAATCAATTCCTGTCATGTTTTTAAAGCATATGTCACTTTTTCCATGCGCTCTCATCCTGAATGGTACAGGAGTATTGGGATCAGAGGTATGGAACGACGGGTTTTTCTGGTTCATAATCAGGTACATTACCTTTGCTGAGATTTTTTTTTTTTTCTTCTGACTGCTCCCATGTAGTCAGATAATTCTTAGTTGAATTATTTACTAATAAATATTATTCATTTTAAGCTATTGGTTTCACTTTTCATTACATGCACCAGGCATGCTGACATGAGTATTAGTGCAGACAGATTTTGGTATATATTTTCCAAATTTAATTCAAATAATTTGCTAGGTGTTTATGACCTTTGGCTTAATCTAGAAATCAAATTTGAACCTCTGAACAAGGTGTTCTTAGTTGCTGTGGGAGGCCACAACTCCAAAATGACTCGATCCTCTGGCAATCTGCTCATCGTGGAGACCAGGAGGAGTGACTCCTGCACTATGGCAACCAAACAATCAGCGATGCTGCCTCTGAGCCAAGAAGTCTTCCTCTGGTCAAAGTTACACGCTTTTTAAACCTTGGGGGAGTTATTATTCATTCAGAGTAATTACTGAGCCAAAGGAAATGTCTCTCTTGAGAAAGGGAGGGAACAGAGGGCGGACTGGTGGAGTCTATTGTTTTCTTGATCCATGTTCAGACTTCAGGGAGAGATGGAGCACTTAGGAGCAGAGGGGGTGTGTGTGTGCGTGTGAGTGCGTGTGTGTGTGTGTGGATTTGAACACACACCTTTCTCCCAGCCATGTCTTTAGGGTCAGAAGGAACAACATCAGAGTGTTATGCTGCACTCTGCTGGAACCCAGCTGGGGTGTTACTTTGAATTGATGAATACACACACAAACATGCACGCATGTATGCTCCACCCAGTCATACATAGTTTTCATAGTTCAGTGAGTTCCAGGTCATTGTTTAGTGAACAATAGCATGTTTGTGTTTGTGCAATGGAGGAGAGGGCGTAACCATGTGCTGGACAGACGTGCGTAATTTTTTTTGCAAATGTGTAGCAGCACCTGGAGGAAAACACGTTTAAAAACATGTAGCGTGACTAATTGAATGGCTTTTTGATGATATTTCTTCCCCGTGAATCAGCCAGGATGAGGCCATATCAGGTCAAAAATAAATAAATAAATAATAATAATAAAAACTTTTTTTTTTCACTCCGTAAATCCATTAAAATTTTTTTGTTTGCATTCTCTTGTTGCCCAAAAAGTCCAAATGTTTTAATTATTCTATCTTCTAATTCATCTTTTCATATGATTGCTCTAAAAGTCAATTGTTACTATGACAATAAAATCACTAGATGTTTTTAAGCTTCTAAGCAGTTTGAACTTTATCTTTCGTATAGTTTAGATTTTTTTGTCAATACAGTTTTGACACTGTTTTAGAAAATCAACGCAGTCTATGGTTATAACTATCTCACAACCTTCTTTTATGCTAAAAGTGGTGAAATAAAATATATTTGAGGTTTAAATATAATCTACACAGGAACAGAGACCGCAAATATCAATACTTTTATATAAGTAAACCTTTGAGGGCAGATAGGGTGGCAAACCATAATCTAGTTTTATATGGCTAGAGCCGTCTCTGATTAGTGTACACATCATATAGCTGCTAGCTTAAAGAACAAAGCTGTAATCTTTGAGACTGAACCCTAACGGTCTGTCTAAGAACTTAGGAGCCGTCTTTGATGCAGACCAGATCCAGATCTAATTGTGTCAGTTTTTGAGTTCCAACATGATCAGATTTCTCTTCTCTAACAAACATTTAAGGTCATTTGGGACAAGATACATGGAGAGATAAAATGGTAGTTTTAAGTCACTGTTGATGGAGAATTTTTTTTCTTCTTCCCTGTAACGTCATTCTGTCCCTGCCTTTGTGAAGAAATGCCAGAAATAACGAAATACACTTCTGACAGACTTACATTCTTTTGATATATTCATGAGCTTTGTGTTTTTGTTGGAACACTTTCCCTCTACCTCTGATGTTCCACATTGTTGGTTTCTGTTAAATTATTGCATCACTTTTGAGAATTGAAGATGATATGAGGTTAGGAATACTTCTGAAAATTACCTCAGAAGGGAGCCTTAGTGTCTGCAACTCAGTGCAGCATCCGAGACGCATGCACACATTCAGTCTAGATGCGTCTGATTGTGATTGGGTCGTCAAAGATGCATGTTGATGCCATGTTCAAACAAGGTTAGGTCTTGTTGTATCCAGCCTGCAGTTTAATTCTTTCCCCCCTCTCAGTGTCTCCACTTCTTCCTTCCCACTTACTAAACAAACCCAGGCACCCTGATTATTTAAAATCATGTAAAGCTCCTGCCTTTCATGCAGCTTCTGTCGGTGTAGGCATGCATCCACTCTGATATCTTTATCTAGCTCTGCCCAGAGCTTCCCAAAGCTGTCAGCTCCCAGCTCAGCCCACCTCTTCTCTTTGTCGTGCTGCACAGTGAGATATGAGCAGTCAAGTCGCAGGGCTCATGAGAATTTTTCTTTTCTGTAATTTGAACTTGTACACAGTATGAATTTTAACTTTGAGGCTGTGGTCAGTCTATGTCGCATGGAAACAAAGCGCTAAAAGAAACAATCAGCGGGAAAGCTGCTCAGTGCAGGCTGCTGAACAATGTTGCTTTATGTTTGTCCAAACTTCCCGTGTAGACCAAAGGTTTACAGGGAAAGAAAGGTTGTGGAACAGCATAATTGGGCTCTCTTTTAAATATTTTTGATTAATCACAGCTCCAGTAGGCGCTAAATTACTATTTGTAATGAAATCTAAATGAAAAAGTATAAATGCATATTAAAGGTGTGCTGGTCGATCGGCCACCGATCATAATCGACCGATTTCCGTGATCGGTGATCGCCGATCACAGTCTCTTGTTGCCGATCACCTATATCTCATTCGCAGCCTGTCTCCTCTTTCCTTCACACTGCGCAAGCGCACAGCAGTAAATCCAAAGCAATGTGGTGTGAAACCTGAATGCTGTGAGAGTGAATGGGGCAGTTTACATGTTGAGGTTGAAAATTACCTCGAGGTGAAGCTCGACACAATGCATCAACACAACGAATCTAATGTGACATTTCAAAAACAAGCACTTGATGGAGTTTGGTTACATCGAGGCTCAATGCAGGAAAAAAAGGTCATCCGGAGCGGCCAGTAAAGCAGCGCACAGCTACCAACGCTCACCCGGATTAGCATCACGATCAGA
>CAEGAE010096608.1:0-25577 GCA_903067095.1 Girardinus metallicus
CAAGCTCCCAGGCCTCTGGTAGAGGACCCGAGCTCAGAGGATGAAAGAGACCACCCGCAGAGGGTGAGAAGGGAATTTATATATATATATATATATATATATATATATAAAGAAACTTAAAAATTTCAAATTTATCAAAAAAGACAAAAGAACCACATCAAGTCACAGAAACAAAAACATGAGACTTGACACGGACACCCAATCCTTGGGTTGAAATTAAGTGGAGGTTATTTGACTAAATAATTCATCTTGATCCCTCTGAGTTACCTGTAGAGTGTACAAATGGTCTGTCGTCATGGTAATGCTGATTACAGTGACTTTCTGTAAAGGGCGTCAGTAAGTACATGTAGATGATAGGAATAAGTGGGCAGTTTTCAATTCACTAACTGTCTTTGAGTAATTTATAATGGTAGGTTGTTGTGTGTTAATATTTTGAATGGAGCTCAAGGATAATGCTTTTAATTCATAACCTGTAGCCATTTTGTGACTTAGGCAAGACAGCAATTAAGGGCATGACAGACTAGAGGCTTGACTTGGGCTTGGAATAAAGGTTTGGTTCAGATTTATGCTTGCAGCCTTGAAAATGTTGCGATGCAGTTAATAGTTTACCGGAGTAAATAACTCTATGCATCTTCATTTAGTCTAAATACAGATTAGATGGTCACAGACCCTGAGTCTAATGGCTGCTCTGCCACAAACCATCTGCTGTTTTTAAGACGTCTGTCAAAAAAAAAAAAAAAAAACTAAATAAATCACATATGTTTGGATTATTACTGGATATTGTATTTTATATGTTATTTACACAATAGATGACAGGTGGAGGCAGGGGGTTGTAACTATTGAACAGTTGCCTTTTTCCACTGCTTTACTTTCATATCAACTAGTTGTGCCGACTAAAAATGTCTTAAATTGCCTGTTTTGCGCAAGAAGATCACTTGTGTTGCACCGCCTCCGAAGTCTATTTCCTCTCTAAATAGTCCCGGGTTTCTTTGTAAATAATCACCCAGGCAAGCACGACGATAGATTGGACGACCATTAAAAGAGCGCTTGCAGAAGGCACTGCGATGTTTGCGGGGTTGGATTTGTTTAGACGCGGCAAAACAAGACCACGTTGGTCTTGGTCTCTCTCAAAATATCTGTTCAGCACAATCTATTATGAAGATATTAACAGATCCTCACCTCAATTTTGATGCTTTCTGAAGGTGCTTGAGCGATTAGGATTTGCGTCAGTGGAGTGATGATAAATGTACCAAAGGTTTATTATTGCATCTTTCTATTAATGGGAGCAGTTCAGGTTTGTTCACAAAGACAAAGACCTTCAGTATGGAGATCTAATTGTGCAGCACAGAAGCTTAACTATAACCTTGGTCCTTTAGTACAAAACATCCATGCCCCACTCCATCCACACATTGTCGTCTTAAACCCTCTACGATTATACATGCAGCTGCTGAAGAAGACAGTACAAGGTTAGTGGAAGACATGTTTTTTTGTTGTTTTTTTTTAGTCTGCAAACTCGGTTTTACTATTGCCGTGTCCTTGAATGGCTATCTCTGTGAACAGGCAATTACCGTCCTCGGCACCGGTTTTTCCCTTCCAGACCTTTACCAGACATGACACCTAACAGGACGGGACGGAAAAGACAAATCAATACAAAAGGAACACTGCCAGCACAGTGTAGCAGAACAGAAAAAATTGGGTGTTCAGGTTGTTTCTCGAGTGACAGTGCGTGACCTCATGTTAACCTTAACTTTACTCAAGTTCATTGTTCACACCTCTTCCTCTTCTGTCCACTATGCACAGACAGGGTGTCAGAAAACACAGTGAGGAACATTGGTCAGCATTTTTTATTATTATTATTTTTTTTTTGTCATTTAGTTCAAGACTTCATAATAAACGCAAACATATATAAAATGACAAAGCTCTGTATGTTATTGTACAGATCCCCAGGAGTTGGTTAGGAAAAAACTTGATATATGATCTCGTGGTCAGAACTTATAATACTTGGCTCATAAAACCAATAAATACACAATATAAGCATGTAGTTTTATGTCTAAAAGCTACTTAAATACTTATGAAAATGGCCTGTCTACACAATGCAGAAATTGCAAATATATTTCTGTTTCAAAAAACAAAACTAGGAGATGTTTTTTTTTTTTTAGCAGTCATAAGCACAGCAACACTACAAAACTGACAGAAGTTAACTTTTACTTTCATAGAATAAGAAAAACAAATTTTACAAATCTGAGAATTGGGAGTCACAGAAACGTGAGAGGAATAGTTTTATTTTGTTTTGAAGTGAGGTTATGTGGAGTAGCTGCAAGTAGACGATGCTTGGGGGAATTCCTACCATGTGAAAATAAGTAGCAGTCTTAAACATTTTTTATCGGTTCATTCATTCCACATCATAAACTATTGTAACTTTTGCCCACTACCACTAGGCTCCTCTGTGGACATTTTGATGCAATGCCAATTTTTTGTGAACACAATGTGTTTATAACAAAAAAAAAAAAAACACTCAAGAAAGGTGGTACCAAACAGTCGATAAAGAAAGAAAACAGCAAGCCGGATTAAAAACACAACAGTTTGGGATGAAGTAAAGTGTGAGGAGACTTGATGCTATCACAATTTGGATAGCTTGAGCATTTGGAACCTCAAGGACACACAAAGAGTCAAATTCCTGGTTACAAATCACTATCTATTCAGTTCAGCTTATTTATATTGCGCCAACTGATGACAAATGTCGTCTCAAGGTACTTTACCAAAAAAAAAATCATTTCAGTTCGATCACACACACATTCCAATTAATCCTAGTCAAACAGTACAATGTGCTCAATTAATTATTCTAAGTAGTTTAAAAAAGTTTCTATCTAAGCCGGAAACCCAGCGATCTGTCTTAGTTCTTATCAGCGCTTTTGTTGTTCTTGTCTTCTTCTCAAATGTCTTCTTCACTAAATTAGGGCATCATCACAACTATACAGCATGTCAGGGTGTACATAAACCCCTATTTAATTGTTTCTATGCCCTATCATGGCATTTTTTCCCCCCAGTGATGTTTGGAGGATGGGGAATGGCTTGTTACGCAGGCCTGGCTGATTTAATTGCCGGGTGTAAGCACTGCTAGGGTACTATAGGTAACCATCCATGCTGAGTATTAAGCATATCAGTAGTTATACTCTTTCTAAAAGTATGTTCTCATGAGCTAAAACACTCAGGATATCTTGACAGGTAAGCAGGTTGCAGCCGAACAGAACTTCCATTCGTAGTTTACCATATTGACTTCTAAAATTACCATAATAATATTGATGGGTGGCTTTTAGCTTCAAGTGTGTTGGGACTACAATAGACTTCCAAGCAACCATTTTTTGTCGTCCTTATAAACAAGGCAATAGCAGTAGCCCTCTATCAGCTAGCTAATTATCATTATTCTGTGGAGGAGGGACAGTACAGTCGTACTATATGCGCTGCACAGTCAGAGAAAATTCTGGTCACTCTTTCTCTCATTAAAAATAAAAAGAATGTTATGGTACCAGTAATTGGCCCGTGCCTAGTGGGTAAAACCAAAAAGACTTCAACGTGGTCCAAATGGCTTCAACGTGGACATGGAGAAATATGTGTCAGTCCTTGAGGATTTTTGTCTGTAGAGACAACCTGACAGAAACGAAGTGAATGTAATAAAAAAAAAAAAAAAGTGCTGTTCATTTGAACGTGTTTTAACAAATAGCTTTTAAGAACAAATTACTTTTGAATCCCATAGGATTTCCGCCTCTTCGGTCTCTCAACTAGGAGCAGTTTGGCCCACAGTTGGATTATGACAATCCCAACCACACCAATTATATCTGCTTTTAACATCGCATTACAACGTAATCATCGCATGTGAAAAAGCCACTTTCAAAAAAAACCATCAAAGCTGTTTTCTAGCCAAGTTGTGGAACATTTTACTCCAAAGGTATTCAAACTGCATTCAAATGTAAATCCACTTGTGCAATGCGAGTAGATTTAGTACTGTACAAACGGCCACTGTTGACCCCGTAACACAGGCCCCAGAAGCAATGTGGGCCTTCAGCTGACCGATTAAAGTTATGGCATCATAGCCCTGCATTATGCAGCATCCACCAACACAAGTGCCCCTGTTGTCTCTGCTGGTATTTTAATAATCGTATATTACACAAAGGACACCAACTCTTTTCTTTTTTTTCTGCCTTGTTCTTTGTGTTTTGTAAATCCCTAAATTTTGCAGCTAGCCTTGCTGTTTTATCCCAGAACTAAATAATGTTTTTTTGTTGTTTTTTTTTTTTTGGCCAGGGTTATATTTATAGAGTACTGCATGGGAGCTGCTGCTGCCTTCCAGTAGTGCACACAAAAAGAGCCACAGTCACACATTGAGGCTGCTCCAAAAGCAGCTCGAGGTGAACAGAACTCTGCTCACAGAGACACACCTGTGAACATAATAATCATTATTTAAGTGTTTGCACTTACGGAGCTCATCTTCATTAGAGCACTATTTCTACTGCAATAAAAAACACTGCTGGAAGGCCCATTTGAGAGCGACATATACAGTCAAGAGTTGTTTGGATTCAGCCGAGCCGCGCGGTGACTGGAATTAAATTACAATGTGACGATAAATGAAATGTTAATTTGTTGTTAGAAAACACCTAGTCCGCTGGGACCTGTTCGCTCCAACTTCACCGCTGTGTTTAATTCCACCTAATTAAGCTTGTTTTTAAAGAATGGCAAATGAAATTTCCCAAAGAAAGAGTTATGTGACAGCAGCATTTGAACTTGCTGCGTGTTTCGCAACATCATGAAACAGATTTTCATCAGCTAATTAGCTATGAAGGACATGTCTGAAGTAAATAAAATACCTTTTTTTTTTTTTTTTGAGATGAGGAAATATTCTCTGGAGTAGATTTCGCTTGAAGTCTCGTGGATAATAAACCTGAAGCACCCTTTTCAATCATATTAAAGTTAAAATAAAATAACCTTTTGCAAGCACATCAGAGGCTTGTAGGCCCCGTCGGCTGTAATGGATAATGGCATCGCCGTAGAGGTGAGGGAAAGGCGAGAACACCAGGGTTCCTTCAAAATTTCATGAAGAAAAAGCGGACTTTTTTCAGACTCAACTTTCCAGAGTTCTCAGTCCCGTACGTCGATTTAAGAATTTATATTAGCTTTAAATAAGAGGCACACAAAAAAAAAAAACAGAAGCCGGAAGGAAGGAAATAAGAAAAGATTCAAAGGAAGAAAAGGAGGACACGAGAAAGAGGTCGGACACAAAAAAAAAGGAAAGAAAGAAAGATGAATGCAATGAATTGATGCCAGGTTGAAAAGAGGTATATGACAAAGCCATTGGAGAGCAAAACAAAACAAAATACACAAATATTGGGAATAGATCAAAGGAACAAGTCCAGACATCCTTTTGCCATCTGACGCTGTCCAGCAAATTTTGGGAAACTTTTTAGGAAAAAGCCTTTCAAAAATGACAGTGAATGTTACTCTTTGATAGTACAGAGGAACGCAAGCAAGAATATTTTTTTATAGCAGTTTGCTTATGGCTTACACAGTAACCCCATGTTGGATCTGAAAGGTATTTCGTTTTGGTATTAGCCTGTAGGGACGCTAAAGGGAAACGATACAATCTAATGCTTTTAGCTGAAAATCCATTCCAAATAAGCTGCTTTAGAAAAAAACAAAAAATCCAAAAGGACAGCGTGTCTTAATTCCAGCTAATCAGCAAAGACGCTACAGTAACTGAGCAACACTTAGTTCTGATCTGCAGGCTAATGTGTTCATATGTACTGGAAATGGTCCGCTAAGAGCACAACCGTATCTGTTTTCAATAACGAAAGTGTACTTAAAGCTACTGGGCCCCTCTGCTTTACTTTAGCAGAAAAGAAAAACTGGGCATTTGTGACCTCTTTTCACAAATTTACCTCTTCACTCAGAACTAATGGGAGAGGGGGGCTGCCAGGCAGGGTGCAGAGAAAGAGCCGGTGAGAAAGATGGGCTACCTCCTTGTTTGTTTTGGTCTGTTTTTTTAATGGGATCCGCTGGGGTTCTATGCAACATAAATCCAAGAAGAAGAGCAAGTAGCAACCGTTTCTTTTTTTTTCCCCTCCCTTTCTTAACGGCAGTTTCTTCAATACTTTGCGTGGGTTCTGCATCTTTTTTTCCCCCACCCCCCGGCTTGGATGGACGAGGGGCCCTGCAACGTCACTCGGGTCACGGTCCTGTCCGACGAAGCAATAACGCATGTGACAAATGTCAGGGAATCTGGTGCCGCTGTGAACCTGTATGGATTTATCGATTCCCCGCCTCTTTTGTTTCTGTTTGGTTCACCAAAGCTCCGACTGCATCTTTATGCCCACTGCCAAGTCATAAATATTTCCTCTAGTGTAAAGCTCGCCTCCACGTTCGTCTCCGTCTGCTAACCTCTTCCTTTTATGTGACCGTCCTCTTCTTTTTTCTGAGTAGATTAGTTTTGCCTCTGTTGTTTCGGCCTAGGCTAATCTTCCTCATCAGCACAGCTTTTACTCCCCTCCTTCACTTGGAAAGGCTGTTTGTAGTAAAGATTGCAATCTAACTGCTAATCTTTAAGGCTTTCTCTAGGGCAGGGCACCGGGCTTATAGCTGAGTGATTTGCTGCAAATGTAAAAAAAAAAAAAAAAAAAAAAGGAAAGACAAAGAAAAAACTCTCAGCAGTCTTGAGGAGTTCTTTACAAGCCGAGTTTGAAGGGAAAGTGTTCCTACACACATTCCGAAACGCCAGCTGTCACTACCGGAGTTGTCAAATGCGGAGCCAAAAGGTGTGTCGGGCTGCGTTTTGTTTAATGATGATGCTCATTACTTATAACTTCTGCCACTACTCCGCATACATACAGAGAGCCAATTATTTGAAAAGAAGGAAAAAAAAAAAGAAGTGCAAAGAGATACGCGTGCAAAATATTTCCAACTATTCTGCCTCTACTGGCTGGAAAAGCAACGTATATCTGTCATAATGAGGAGCAAACGGAGCTTTACCGCCGAGCCGCCTCTCGTCGCCAACGTAGCACAAAGAGATTTACTAATACAGGCTGTCAACACAGCCAGTTTTATACTCGTCCCAGTTTTATACAGCCGTACAGATAGCGGTCCCCGGACAGCATGCATTATAAACATCTAATTAAGTCTTCACATGTCTATAATAAACTGCATTATGCCTCTGGGGCTAGAGGGCAGGTCGCGAGCGGGCACTGATTGCGCCCGAGACAAGTCAATTTTCCGCGTGTGTTTACTCACGTGCGCTTGTTTTCCCTTTTTTTTTTTTTTAAAGAATCACATCTATGATGCCTACTTAGCGTTCAGTAATTAACCTAGAGTGAATCAGGGCAGCACTGTAAATATTTGTTACCCAACTGGGAGTTGGAGGACCGAGACATTCTCCACGGAGGATGACGTTAAAAGGACAGGGCATTCGTAGAGAGAGAGAGAGAGAGAGAGAGGGGGCTGTGGGGTTTTGAAAGAGAGCGACAGATTGAGGCAGAGCGACACCGAGACAGAATGAGAGAGAGAGAGAGAGAGATAGAGCTGGGCTGAGGAGGGCATCCAGCCAGCTGCTGGTATGCTTTGATTGGCCTGTGGAGAGCTTCCTCTGTCTTTTCATGGCACCAGTAAAGTGTGGCGCTCCCAGTAGCAGGTGGCCGCTGCCCATCGGTTACCTCCCTCGGGAAAGTGGTTGGGGGGGTGAGGGGGGCTGCCTGGGACAAAGATCATCATTCGCTCCACTCTTCTTTATTAAACACCTTCACGGTTTGGCTGTTCCGCGGCTAACCGGGAAGAAAACGGAGAGGGCGTTTCACACGGAATACCTAATCAGCACATAAAAGTATGGAAAAAAAAAAAAAACTATTTCTAATGGCACCGGCTTCAGTGTACTCGCTGTTGTTTTCTCTGACATCAAAGGCTTGGAAGACCTGATGCTACGAATCAAACAGCCCACACAGATTTTACACAGCGCGTTTCAGGCCCTGGGGGTGGGAGGGGGCGGCAGGTTGTGTGTGTGCGGGGAGGGGAGTTTGGGGGTATAAAAGTGTGCGAGTACTTGCCTGTCCTTCACCGAGCCGAGCTTGGCAGGATGTGACGGATAAGGGTACAGTACACCGAGGAAAGGAGAGCAGGCCTGTAAGTGCTCTGAGTGCTTCTCCCCCAGCAGCTTGACAGCCGGGTCCCGGTGACCGTGTTTGTGACAATCAGGCTACCTCGCATCATCAGTTGGTTTAGCTGTTGCCATGGAAACGCGCGGCGCAGGCAGCACGGGCCAGCCTCGTCTCCATCTCCGAGTTGATACTCCTGATGTTTGCTCTTTGCAAAGCCAGGAGGAGGAAGAAGAAAAAAAAACTGTATTTCCACACAAGAAAACTCTATTTACTCTCATCCTCTCTTTTTCTCTGTCTTGCACATCTTTTCTCTCCGCCTCTCTCTCACTGTTTTCTCTTCCTCCTCTCTATCTTTCTTTCTCCCTCCAGAGGGGCGCAATTCAATTCTCTGAATACACTTCAGAGAGGAGGAGTGCGAAGGCTCATTTAAGCCTCCCTAATGCTTGTGAGTTTTTGTACCAAATGTTACTCATTTTCACTGGCTTTGAGTCTTGGAAGTCGTACATTTGCGTTTCTGGCTTTGCCCACTTATTCAAATATTCGGAAGATTATTTTTCTTGGAATCGGAGATGGAACTGGAGGACGGAAAGCTGCAAACTCTTTCCTGTCTAATTTGTCTGAAAGGGTTCCTTTTTTCAGTTGAAATGATTAGTCATCCATCCCTTCCTTTCGTTTTCTATACCTACTTCATCCTTGGAGACAGCCAGGACAAATAACCACACACACACACTCGAGCATAGGGGCAATTTAAAGTGACCAATTAACCTCACACGCGTGTGTTTTTTTTTTTTTTGAACGGTAGGAAGAAGCAGCAGAGGGAGCCGTTGTAAAGTGGAATTTTACTCGTATTAAAAAGAAGGTATTGCACAGTTCACATACAAAGCTTGCTTAAGCACCTTACTTAAGCGATAGGCCAGTTAGCGAGGATAGCGTCGGACTGCACAATGTGTTGTAAATATATGATCATCGCAAAACCACTAAGCTTAAAACAAACATAGCGAAGAATTGCCTGGACTGCAAAAACAGCTTGCTAGTCATTTAGGACCCATGCATTAAGGCTTTCTGTGCCTGTAATATATTTGTTATCAAGCGTTTGATGAAGCATAAAACGTTTCAGAAGGTAAGTGAGCGTGGTAAGGTGATTAAATCATCAGGGAACTACAACTACTTGTGTGAATGCCGTAAAAGCATATGCTGACAAGAAGCAGCTTTTTTTCTTTTTTTTTTTTTTAAAAAAGGAAAAAAAGAAGAAATAAATAACTTACAAGTAGCTAAATAAACTTCCCATTATTGGGATTTATGATTGCCATAAACCCAAAGCAGGAAGATTAACAATGTTTATATTTGTTCAGTTATTGCAAGCTATATTTTCACTGCAGCCAACAACAGCCCTAGTTTGCGTTATGAAAAACTGCGGCGTATTCCTTGGAGAATGTAGATCTTAAAGCTGCAGCATGGAACTTTGAAATCATTGTTATTTATTTTACATATTTGTTGAAACTGTCACTTTGCCGTGACATTGTAATGTCTGTAAAAAAAAAAAAAAAACAGCTCCTCTGCCTTCTCCCAGTGCTAACTAGAAACAACCAATCAGAGCCAGGAGGTGGGTCTTGTCGCTGTCAAACATGCTCGTGTGCACGCTCTCCTTCCCTTGCTCTCTGCTACCACTTCAGCCTCTTTCCGTCAGCAGAGCTTATCGTATACAACGGCGAATAAACAGTTTCTCTGTAATGGTGAGTTGTTTCCCCACCGTAAGCACATTTAGTGCTGCGTTTATGAGGTTGATTGACAGCGCTAAGATGCACCTCCTGGCTTGGGTTGGTCGTTTTTGTGGTGCATTTCTTCAACTGGCAATAGCAGCACAGGGAGGAGGTGGAGGACCTGGAAGGAGGTGGAGGACCTGCCACGACATGGTGACAGTTTTATTAAATGTGTAAGAAAACTGTTATTTTTTTTGAGTAAAAATTATATACCATAGCCTTAAGAGTACAACAGAGCAACTTTGCTTTTGTCTATTCAGCCTTCCTGTTATCCACTTTATATCTATCTCTCTCACAGCCTGAAAGGCAGCACAAGCATGTCTCAACATAACAGAAGAAAAATAGTTTACATTTTGTTAGCTTTCTACTGGAGATGCACTGATTTTGGGGTCTGTAAAGGTTTTGCTTCCTGTTCCTGATTTTGGATCATTTCCCTTGAACAAAAATAAAACTAGACCCTATCTTAACTCAAACTGAGGGTCTGTCTAATTTTTTCATAGGGATGTGGTACTTTGCCTTTAACCAGTAATCATTGGATATTGTTTTATGGAACGAGAGTCCTAATTCTTTGAATACTTTCCGCATTATAATTTAGTCACATCAGTTTAAACTTGTCTACGTCACTGTTTCCTGCTTAACTTTGTCGGTGATAGAATAGTATTTCAGGGTTTTGAACTGTTTTAAGGCAGAAATGAAAGCCACGGCTTGTCTGGTTTGTTAATAGGATTTTAAGTTAAGAAACAATGTGACTGCTGTTCTCTGTCTGTGTGGTTAAAGCTTTATCTTCCAGGCTTTATTCATTAAAATCTGTGACTCTTGCAAACTGTCTCTGACATTAAGGTGATTTCACTTCTTGTGCAGAGTGTTCTGACGCTGGGTTGTTAGCTTTCTCTCTGCCCTTGTTTCAAAAGTGAGACAAGAAGTTTGTGTCTGCAAAATTCCTTCAAAGTTTTTTTTTTTTTTTATTGTTACACCTTTTCGTGGAGCTTGTAGTGAAGTTTAAAAACTACAGAGTATAATCACTGTGAATAATTGGTTGTAGTTGCATTGCTGAAAATCACTCTCGCGCTCTGCGGGCAAGTTAGCCCTCACTGTCTGTCGTCTATATGGCTGGCCGTGTTATAGACCCACTGGTGGAAAAGTTCATTAAGAAAAAAACATGGGTATATTAAAGAGTTCAAGGGAAAACATTTAGTTTCATGGGTCTCATCATTAAAATTCAGCTTTTGTGTTGGCACGGTATCCCGACCAATCGTGGCAGTAGCACTTAGTGCGGCGTGTTGATTACTCAGAAAAATATCAGGCTTTTGTGTTTCCAAAGGTCAGAAAATTCTCAGATTCAGTTCGACATTCGATCTCTCTGTGTGTCTGTGATGAAAACTGCACGTGACCTTCTTGCTGCGAGGCATCAGTAGCTGCAGTGGAGTCGGAGTTTAATGGCACCTTTACAAGAGAGGAACTAACGTGCATAACTCTACGTTCTGCCATTCCAACTTTTAAAAGTGACACCCAGACAGAGGAAGGCTTTTGAACTTCACATTATCAGTAAGGAAAAAAAATTCAATAATTGCAAATGAAGAAACTTCATTTGCTCAGCAGTGAGCAAACATGGCCAGGTTCTAGGATGATTGTTCAGTATAACTTAAAAATATTCATACTTAAATACAGTTCTGAGCAACATAAGGTACCTTTCACTTCTCATTTCATTAAAAAAAAAAAAAAAAACATCTTTAAAACTGTCTCTTGCAAAGCCAAAAATGTCAATATTGATTGTATTCAAATATATATGGATTTTATTGCAACTCCAGCTGAACAAAACCAAAACCGAAGAGGAACAATGTAGGGTCAGCAGCACCTTCAGTTATTATAACTACAAATGAGTGATCAGGCCCAGAACCTGGGTGAAGTGATGGACTCTGACCTGAACATTCAAAGTCACATAAAGACAGTTACAAAGTCGGCCTTCTGAAGAACATTGCCAGGATTAGACTAATGTCCCAGCAAGATTTAAAGAAACTCATCTATCGCATTGGTTACTGCAACAGTGTCCTCACAGGTCTGCCTAAAAAAAATCGATGAGACTGCTTGAGTTGATTCAGAATGCTGCTGCTCACATTGTCACTAAAACCAGGAAGATAGAGCACATAACCCCAGTTTTAAAGTCCCTCCACTGGCTCCCTGTAGATCAGAGAATAAACTTTAAAATACTGTTAGTTTATAAATCACTGAACGGTTTAGCACCACAATACATTAAAGATCTGCTGTTGTTGTACCAACCATCTAGACCCCTCAGGTCTTCTGGTTCTGCTCTGCATCTCCAGAAACAGAACCAAACATGGAGAAGCAGCACTCAGCTTCTATGCACCACAAATCTGGAACAAACTTCCAGAAAACTGCAAAACAGCGGAAACACTGAGTTCCTGTAAACCAAGGCTAAAACCCCACCGGTCTAGAGTTGCTTTTAACCCATAATAACTGGAACATTGGCCAAAATATTTGATCTGTATTGATGGTTTTAATGAATTGACAGCATGTAATGTCTGTTACTGGCTTCACAATTGGTAACTGTGTGATGTGTTTATGTTCATTTAACCCAGAACAGGAATCAAATCTGTAGTTAGAGCAAAAAGATCCAGAGGATTTCACTCAATCCAGAGCAGGAATTAGAACAAACTTAGTATCCAGATAAACTTATTAGTTTATCTAGAGAAACTACTCATTATCGTTAAACGTAGCTCAATATTATCAGAAAAAGAATCCGGAGAAAAACCTGCTAGTTTATAAATATAGCAGCTAAAAGTGCAGCACTAGGATATTTCATTCATTGTTAAAGTAAAATTGTGAAGGTTAAAAAAAAAATCCACCACTGAGTATTAACATAAGACATTTATTTAGTATAATTTCTTCTGTACCCCATTTGCCCCCATCTAGAACCGCCCATGGCTGCAGGCCTGTGTCTGGTGCATTAATAATACATTAAAAGACCACTGTACACTGAATTCATAAAACATATCAACATTTCAAAAATAAAACATACGGAAAGCCCTAACAAACCTTTTAAAATAGGAAATATTTATGTATTTACTCTACTATTTGTATGATTTGTTCTTTAAATGACCATTTGTATTATTTTTGCTGATATTACTATACACTAAATAAAAAAATAATCAAACCAATATAGTCGACTAATAGTGCAATAAGAAACTTAGTCATGGCAAATTGTTCTGCACCATATCAGCCTCAGGAGATGATTGAGGAATGAAGAGACGCTGATTTCTGGTTCTTTAGGTTCTGACGGGTCTGCGGTTCCTCTCCTGATCCATTCTGTCTGGTATCACACTGCGCCACGATGGACACATTTTTTTTTTATTGTCTTTATTCATCCTCACTAACATTATTCAGCTTGGGATTTGGCTCCTTCCTCTCACGTACGTATCTTTACGAGAGGTTTTACTTCTAAGGACGGTGAAGTATCGGGTCGAGGACGTTTTAAAAACACCCGGGTTGATAGCAGCTCGCTGCGTAGTGTCCGTCTCTAGGCAACCGTGACAACAGCGTCGGTCCGTGGCGTTCTGGGGTCCTTTTTGGTCATTAGTGTTATACTTAGTGTTAATATGTGTGTGATGATAGGCGTGTCTATCGGACATTTATAGAAATACGGAACAAATCGCTTCCGGTATCGGTTCAACACGGGACGCAACTTTTGACAGCCAAATACGGGACGGGTGGCAACCCTACTAATGATGTTTTCATGATGCCAAACACTGCTTCTGAAATGTGTTGTAAAAATAAACCTGACTGATTTCTAATGCAGTACTTGTTTTGTGGGCTTCATCCATGTGTTGAACACCAACCTGCGGATGGGACTCGAGACGGAAACTAGCCACCTGGCTATAATCTCATGTATTGACATGATAATCGTCATTAACACGGATTATCCCATTTTTAAAATTAACTTGAACCGCTTACTTGTAATTGCATCAAGTCAGCTGTAAAAACAAATAGCTAAAGTTCAAATCCAGCTGCGTGTAGCAACAGGCAGCTGAAAAACGATGGTACAAACGAGTTCAGATGAGTCTGTTGGTTTCTCACAAGGGTTTTCCCTCCCAGGTGTGCCTCTTAGTTACAACACAAACCCAGGATTCTCCATATGAAAAGCTTTTTTTTGTGTACACCCCTACAAACAAAGCCACCCGAACTGAAAATGACATTAATATATACCACGGGGGTTGTTCTGGCTATCCAAAGCCAAATATGTATGAAGCACAAATGCAGAAGTGGTGAGTTAACCACAGTTCCTGTATCAGACATTGTAGCTATTATCCGGTGAAAATAAAATGTCTGGTTCACCGCTTAAACGATTCTCTTTGTCATTCAAATGAATTCATTGTATAACTTCAGCACCGTGAAGGCAGGGCAGAAAGAATCGGAAAGTTGTCCAGTGGTATTACTCAAAGGTGAGACAGACTGTTGGAACAAAAGCTTTGAAAGGCATATTGTAGCACTCCCTACTCCTCTCAAAGGTTATCTCTCTCATCTGTCCTTGAGCTTTTCAAGCAAGGTAACTGACATTTGGCGGCACAAAGTTCATCTCTTTCGAGAGATACGTTTATTATGTATCGCGAGGAGGTAAGCCAAAACGGCCGTCCGTCTGCAATTAGGATAATAGTCACATTCAAACAGAGTGCTTACTCGGCTTCGTGTTGCCGAGCTAAGCAGCGAAAGCTTTTCTGCTTTTGGATATGAGCTGGCAAAAAAAAAAAAAAAAAAAAGGGCAGGATGTAGGCTGGCAAGAAGGGCACCGTGTCACTGCCGAAAGCTCTCGGAGGAGCTCTGCGGTGAGCGAAGCGATGACATGCTTCACGCTCTGCTGGGTCGTTCCCCGCCACTGTAATAAACCCAATTATAACCTGGACTAATTGGAATGGCGCTTTGTTTCTTTTTTTTTTTTTGTTGTTTTTTTTTTTGGCTTTCTGTTATTTCAGAAAGCTGACAGGAACAACTCATGGAAGGATCGATGGCGGATTACGAGGCTCATGGAGCTGCATAGAGAGGAGGGCTCAGACTGAGGCTGCGGCTCTCATTAAAACCCAGCCTGATCTTGGCTAGGCTTTGGAAAAAAGAGAGGGGAAAAAAATAGATGGCTGAATAAAGGCAGGAAAATACAAAAGGAGGTGGGATGGAGAGGCAGGAGGAAAGGGGATGGAGGAGAGAGAGAAAAAGAAAAAAGTTTACTGTCCCCTTTGGACGTGGCTTCTGCTGGACTCTTATAAACGGCTATTGTTCCCCATGAAGCACAGCGAGTGTTTACAGGTTCCCATAAAGGAGGGCTTTATTCCTGCTCAGGGATGCATTGTGACAAGATAATTTGAATAGCCGAGGTCTTACCACAAAGCTATAAAAATTTACGGGCAGTTGACACAGAGAATAAAGAATGAGCCGCGTAACCTTTGAAACGTGCCGTCTGAATCCCAACAGCGACGACAAAACACACGCCGACTACTTTGAACTCGCCTCTCATCATCATCATCGGTGATGGGGTTAGACGGGGAGTGAGAAGATGCAAACAAGTGAACAAACCACAAGCAAAGGAAGACGGATAGAGCTGGAGACGGCGGACTGGGAGGCAGTGCGGGCGTTTTGATGTCCCCTTTGCCTCGTTCCGCAATGAAATGGTGGTGTCTTGTTTTAATGTTTTATCACAGGAGCCAACCACCAGAGCAGACCCGCGGGAGCGCCCAGACATGAGGCTGAATTCGATTAGACGGTAATCGGAGATGGACAGGCATTGGTGCAGTCGGCCGCTGCGAGCAAAGGGGACTCCATGATCAAACTACCTCCACCGCTTCCCTTTTTCACGCCTTCCGTCGAGGCGGCCATTAGGCGTGTTTAGAATCTGAACACCAACATCCACGGCTTTTGTTTTTGCTCGCAGAATCGTCCTCCGGGGCGATAATATTAGGCGATAAAAGAGGGCTCGGAGTCATTAATAAATTACCCACCAGCTTGATCTCACTTCTTTGCCGTCTCCATAGGCAGAGCAGCAAAACTGAGTTCTCAGGGAATTAGTCACGTCGTATTATGAGACTTTCCTAGCGCGCTCGCAATCATCTCTGTGCATCTCTTCGGCTCTGTCCCTGTTGCGGAGTTGTTGTTCCCCCTGCGCCATGCTTGGCATTCTGTTCGTTCTCTGAGATGTTTCCAGCGCAACCAATGATTAACAATTATGCCAGTGCCTCTAATTAATGCTGGCTAATTATGAGGTTGAGATGCTGACAGGGAACTTGGTGAGGGGTGGAGGGTAGGGGGTGAGGCTGCAGCATCAGAAATAATCAAGAGAGAAGAAGAAGAGGTGGTAGAAATCAAGAAGATGAAGAGAAGGAGAAAGTGAGAAGATTGGAAGTGAGTGTCTTAATTGGCAGGCTCGGTTTTTGTCTCAGGACCTCGAGCTTATTACGCAAAAATATGGACAACTTGTGCATAAAATTACGGGGGGGATACTCGCTCATCTAATTTGTTGGCCATGTGAGCTGTATTAAAAAGGGAGCGAATGAAAAATAGGATGCCTGTTTCTCCCATCTGTGCCGCACACTTAGAAATCGAGGTGCAGAACCGGTCTCAGGTTTGCGTAGTTTGTCCCTGCAGGCGTCCCTTAAAAGGTGGTACAGTTTTTAACCTATGCTTTGTAGTTATAGAAGGATAATTTTCCTCTTTTGCCTTTATGTTCTGGAACGAAAATATACCCGGTGGAAGCATTTCAAGCTGAAGGGAAAAATAAAAATAAAAAGTCGTCCAACTGCTTGTTGCTCATATTGGAGTGATGCATCAGTGGTTGTTTGTTGAATTCGTAGTTTCAAGAAAGTATTATGATTCATACTTAATATTTGAAGCGTTTTCTCATCAATGTACATTCAAGATGGAATAAATTCAAGAACAAACTTTTTCACAACAAACACTAATTGGTACTTAACCGATAATGTTTAAATAATTAAACGTCCTCAAATGCATTATTCATACGTAAAACCTATTATTAATGAAAAGGCGCAATTATGCAACTACAAAAGGTTGGTGCGAACATTTGCATTGCCTAAAGTATTTTCAGCTCTTCTACTTTTCACAAGTGATTTAGATTGTTTTTATTTTGTTTATAAGTTTTGTTCATTTCTCTGTCCAGGTCGATATTTTTAAGTTACGTTAAAAGACACATATTTCAAGATTGTTTAATCATAACATGTGCCGTGTTTATCTTTTTTACATGGGGATGATGTTTTTTGCATGAGCACCGAAGAACATTTTTTTATTTGCGTATAAAGCAGTAGAAGCTCAGTGACAGAGTGATAAACCAGTGTCATGCATGGAAACTATCATATTTTTCATAAGCTGGGCATTTCTCTTTTTAATCTCTTGTTTATTGATCTTAAGTCATAATCATCAAGCTAGAAATAAAGGCTTGAAATATTTCACTTCATCTAATGAAGCTATACGATTTGTGTTTCATTCAAAAACTATTTGACTTTTTCCATGTATCCTGGTTATTTTTTTTAGCTGTCCTTGTATATCTGATCTAATCGTTAGCATGTTAGATCTCACCAGGAAATCTGTTGACGTGCGGCTAACCTGGCTGTGTAAAACTACAGTTGTAGTCCCTTTAATAATAGTTGACCAAGAATTTGTGTTTGTAAACCCTGGCTGAAAACTGACGTTTGAAGATGAACAGAAAAAAGTCAAACATAATTAAAACAAGCCAACATTTGCTCTCTGCTTCTCCTTCCCACTGTTAGCACAGCTGGATGACGGATAAACAGTTTTTCTGAATTGGTAAGTTGTTCCTCCGCCATTAGCACATTTAGCAGCATGTACGCAAGCATGACTGACAGCGCTCTTATTATGCTGTCAGGACATTGTGACAGTTTTAACAAATATGTAAGAAACATAGTTTTATCAAAGTTACCTGCTACAGCTTTCAGGAACAAATTTAAAGTCTTCTAAATGCAGCTCTGAGCATTGAAAGTAACAATAATCATCTGCACCTTGTTGACTTGTTTTCTGAGAACCCCACCCCCCGCTTACAGAAATGAAACCCTTATTTCACTGTGTGGGGATGGAAATTATCCTCTAACTGCGCGAGTTCCCCCGGAGTGGCAGTGGAACTCGAGCCTTAATTATGTCTATAAAATGGTCCCAGATTTTTAATCTTAAACTAATTTGCTGTTCATTTGTCAGGAACTGGTAAACTAAAACAGCAAAAACACACAAGCCCCGCAGGAAAAACATAAACTAAGACCTTTAATATATATAAATCACACACACACACACTAATGATTCCTCATGTCTCTTCGTTTCCCTTTCTGTTTCTTTTTTCTCTTCTTAATTCTAACACTGAGGACCTCAACCTATTTCCCCCATCTGAAGGAATACTTCCAGTGGGGAAAAAAAAGAAAAGAAAAAAAAATAGAGAAAAAGCTAAGAAAAACGACCTCTCTCTGCGGCTCATAATGAGGCTGTGTGAAGCATTCATTAGCCTCGTCAGTGTCTGCAGCACCCTCTGTATATTGGGGCGTAATGCTCAGTGACGTTTTTACTCCGGCAACTATTCTGTGAGGGCTCCATAATAACGTCCAAGAAAGAAAACACATCGTATATTCAACGAACACGGTTTTTGCTTTTTATTCAAATGAGCACATCCAAAGAGAGCAAGTGGCAGAAAGGAAAGAAAATAAAGAAAACGAGACGGTGGCGGGATGGGTGTGTGTGTGTGTGGGGCAGGGGGGGAAGATTACTTGTAGAATAGTAATTATATTCTTAGGGGCCAGTTTAAAGAGAACGTTTGTCGTTCTTGTCAGCTTTCACCAAAAAGAGGAGGCACTCCCTGCAGCCCAGAGCGGTGACGGACGGGCTTCCGCTTCGGTCCTCCAAAGTGCATCAAACTAAGTGATTGACAGTGACTCGAACCACATGCAGCCCAAAGCAAATTACAGAGGATGAGAGTTCATTCGGGAGATTCGCCGCTGCTTCAGAAGAGGGTATTTGTTTGTCGTGTAAAGGCAGCACGCCGTGCAACAGAAGAACAATGCACAGAAACGCCCCTGCACCCTGCGAGACTGAGGTCGGCCTGACTGTGTTCGTCATGTTTGCCTATAAGGTGCTGCACAGGATAGGGTTATGTTTAGCTCTGTCAAAGCCGCTGTTTGTTTTTTGAGATGTTCGATTTAATAGTCCTACCTCTCGGCGAATCCAAGCCTGAGAACATATATCCATTAATTCTCCAAAATACGCCCCCCTTTTCCCACCTCCCACCCCTTTCGATGTCAAGGTAGCGAGCGTTAGGTTCGATGGAAAGCCTAAGTAGAAGATCAATAGCGTAACATTTTTACTCTGAAAGTTTTATCAGTCAATATTCTACATCATTAATTCTCGCCTCTAAATTTTACTGGTGTCATTAGCCCAGTGATCATTAATAAGCACATTAACTTCAAAAAGAGAGCGCAGGAGTCAGAAGAGGTCTTCTTCAAGGTCCAAGACGAAATAATTGTAAATAATTCATGGTTGATTTTTCTTACTTTATTTTTATTTTATTTTTTTTTTTTCGAAAAGCTGTCTTTTAAGTAAAAAAAAAAAGAAAAAAAAAAAGGTCCATTAAGCTGTTGCAAGCTGTGAATGGTTCCAATTTAAATGTGTGTCTGGAATGCACATTATACCCTCCCTTTTTTCCCCCCCCCACAAAATGACATTCTTGTTAACCAGAGCTTAAGAATGATTTCTCTTTGAGTTGCGGGAAGCTGAACTTTGGGCGTTTTAGTCGCGAGGCTTTTGACAGAACTAAATGTCCAGTTAATTAGTTTCCGAGTGTGCAGGCACACATGGAGGGAGAGAGGGGAGGAGGGTGGGCCCGGGGGTCCGCTGAGTCGGCTTTTCAAGTCCATGTAGCAAATGCCTTTTCGGCGAGGGCGGAGTTAGATGTAGTTGTCGGCAGACAAAAGATGAAAAATCCCCACAGCATCACCGTCTTTTTCTAAAACGCAGTCTGAGAGCGGCGGTGGGTTCGGAGGGTCCTCTGGGGAAGCAAACATTTTTTTATCTTGGGCAACAAGTCGCAACAGCACCCATCACCTAGGTACAGTCCGTTCCATTGATATGATATGATATGATGTAATACATATTTGAAGTGCAGTAAACATCTGTGGGGGGAATAGCTCACCGCTTGCTGTTGTGCGAGTCAATAGGGCCGCAACAACATAAATCCTTGGCAAGACAAGAGCCCAGAGCTTATGCAATGTTCTACTAAATTAGGCCTGTAACAGTTACAGTGCTGCGTTTGATTTTTTTCTTCTTCTTCTCTTCTTTCACTTGTGACCTTTGATGAAGGCTCTGCCAGTGAGAGGTAGAGTACACCACGCATGGCCAGTGTGATTGCATCGAGTGGTGCCAGGTTAGGAATTTATGAGGCAACTGTGCGTGTGTGTGTGTGTGTGTGTTTTATTTCATGTGCATTTGAATACATTTCCAAGATAAAGTTCTGTTTTGTTCGTGCACTAAGGAGAAATGGGACGGGTGAGGGGCGGATTAGTTACCTGATGTCATTAAGACGGCGCTCCATGCAAATCATTTCACGGGTATTTGCTGTTTCCAGCCCGCTTCTCCGTCCACGCTTAAACAGCGACGGAAAATTGCAGCTGTAGCTCATATTGCGCCCCAAATGTTGCCTGGGGGAGAGCTGTATTCTTTCGTTGAAAGTCTTAAATAATGCGCTCTGTAACATTTTTCATGTCGTGACCCCACTGTTTAAGGCAGCATGCTGAATATTTTCAATGCGGCGAGATCTTAAATCTTTTTACAGCTCTCCCCTTACTTGTTTTATTTCTTAGCACTACTAAAATCACAAAATAGCGGTGTGTGTGAAAACAGAAAGGGCAGTCTTTAATCCCCCAGCATGGCTTTTACAAGGGTCATTATGGTTACTTTCGACGACTTTATGCAAAACGATGAGCTAAGTAGAGCACCTTCTTAGGGGAACCCTTGGTAATTGACCTTGCCGCCTTGAGCCTAGTCAGCAAGCAATAAAGAACGGTTAAATGTTAAGGCAGAAACCAAAGTGCTTGAAGGGCTGGTCGTTCCCTGTATTAAGGAAATAATGGCCCAGTTTTTTTTTTTTTTTTTTTTTTTTTTTTTTTACCAGACTCATTGTGAAACCAAGGTCACTGTTTCCTATTGTTTAAAAGCCATGCGAGGGACTGAAGCTCCCTGTTGAGCGATTGCATGTCTGGCAGAAGTTGATTGACCCACATCGGGGTGTTTCTGTGTGCATTTCTGTTTGTGCTTCTGTCCAAGCAGATCAAAGTATGTGAAAGGCTCTTTGTTCCAAGAGGAAAATGGATATTGGAATGATTGCAAGTTGATTAACAAGCCAGTTAAACAGGTATATGGGGCTTCTGCTTTAACAATGCTGACTTGTCCGCTCACTGATTTAAAGTTCGAATTAAATGCGGTAAGAAGCACCCAGATGATTTTAATGACAGTCTCTCTTAAAGTTGGAGTTGCATGCGGTCATATTTTTCCTTCCTTAATTTAAGTTCTTTTGTTAATCTAATATCACAAATAATTACACGTCTTCAAATGTTCCTTGCTAAGGAAAATATTTGAACTCATAAATAAAAGACTAGTTGAAGGGTATTGCAGTTCATCCCTTTTGTCTGTTCAGGCAGTTTGTAAAGATGAGCAACATTTGTGGCTGATTTGTAGTTCACAGAGTCTGAAAAGTTTTAACTTGACAATTTATTTCTTATCCTTTAGGAACCGCAAAGATTGGAAACACACCTAAAATACTGTTTCAAAGATGTTTGAAGCATGGAAACTAATCAACCTCCACCAGGGCCAACCCTGCTGCTTCTCCTTATATGATGACAACCATCAGCATAGGAAAAGTGTTGGACTAGTGATGGTGTAAGAGATCTGAAACCCTGCATAAGCAGATTCAAATTAGTATTAAAGGTGCTTAAATACCATTAAGTATGAAAATAAACTGACAGAAAAACTCAAACTGCTGCCAACAGATGGTGTTTAGGTATGTAAACTTAAAAATTAACTCTAGAAATCAACCATAATTGTAGAAAATGGAGCTAAAGTATAATATCTACAGTATAAAAGTCATGTTACTGGGCAGAATTATGACGCGACTAAATTTAAGTTCTTTTTCTCCGTCTTATTTCCTTAATTTTGATGAATAAAATGACAATAGTAAACAAGTTAAAAGAATACAACTGTAAAATTGAACAAAACTGACTAAACAGTGGTCAACAAAGCCGTCTTTCTTTTCAGTAATAGTCAAAGGCTTTCTGTTCTTGGAATCTGTCACTTTATCGATATGTTGGTAATCTTTTAGCAGCGACCACATCCTTCTAGACAGTGTTTAGAGAGAGAGATGGTTTTTCTTCACTGTATTTCCTGTTTGAGCAAAGCTCACAAGTTCTCAGTAGGATTCAATACAAGGTGAAGAAGGAGGCCATTTTATTTGTCTTTCACCTTTAAGGCCTTTACTGACTGAGTATGCAGTGGAGCACTTCAGCACATGTATTGGAGCATTGTCCCTCATAAACATCACGGTCTTCTTGAAAGATGCAGACTTTTTCCTTTGCTGTTACTAAAAGAAAGTCTATTCAAAAAACTGGCAGTTAGGTTTGAGAAGAATTACAGCCCAAAAGGTTGGTGTTTGATTATAAAGGCTCATAAATACAACATGCAGCCCATACCTCGCTTGTGTCTGCTTTGAAATAGAGCAGAGAGCCTGTTACTGATCTAGCCAAAGGCCCATCTGGTTCTCTAAAAGCCGCTCTGATCTCGTCAATCTACAGAACTTTGAAAACTCTCACTTCAAATATTGGCCCAGTTCTCATGTTTGCCTTGTTCCAGTGGTGGTTGTGCTTCAGCCATTTTCACCTCCATCAGTCTGGGAGCAGTGGAAACCTTGGGCTTCTTGCCTCACTTCAGAAGAGGCACATTCTTCTCAAATCTTTGTGACGAACCTGTCGACTATTTGCTGTACAAATTTGAGGGGTTCTGTGATCACTCCCAAATTTATTTGCAATTTCAAGAGCGCTGTATTCCTATGAAATACTGTTTAAGTCTGATCGATTTCATTTTAGGCCCGTATTATCTGAGGGCTAGAAGCAGCAGGGCTACTCAGTCTGATTCAGAGAAGAAAGAGGACTTAAATATAGGTCGTCTTCCAGCAGACTCTCATCAGGGTAAAACTCGGCAGATGTAAAAGTCTCAGTAAAAATTGGATGCAGAGCTGGTCACTTGTTAACATACCAGAGTTGGGAGTTTATTGGGTGGGGCTTAGCACGTCGGACAACGAAGCCTGGTACGCTTAAATTAAGTATGTTCCAATTTGTAAAGTTGGGAAAACGCATATCATATTATGCATAATTATTCACATGGTGAAATTCCAAAGACTTGACTTTTAAAACCTTGCTGATCAAGGTATTGATCAACCAACACCGACGAGGATCAGGCGATAACCTGACGCACGTTTGAGTCACTCTTGGGTAGCAAATGAAAGCGGAAGCCTTCAGAGTCCAGTTGTCACAGCTCCTCCGAGCATCTCTTTGGTCAGCCGCGGCGATGATAAGCGGAGCCTGTTATTGCGCTAATTGAGATGGCATTTTCCCGTCTCCTTCCCAAGAAGGTCATCCCAGAGTCAGCGCGAGAAGGTGCAAATGCCGCTGTCTCTCCTCGCCTCATCCCTCTGTAAAGACACACACATCCATCCGAAGCTATTAAAATCGTGTCGGCCTGCCCTGTCCCGCTCCCGTCCTGCTGTGATTATCATCTATTAAAAACCGGCACCACTGAGACGCCATTAACTGTGAAGGCAGCTGTCGGCCGAGCTCAAAAGGGATCGCCATAGGTTACACCTGCGAGTGTTGATGTGGTTAGTAACCATATTGAGAGCTTGAGAGGCAGCAGCAAGAAACCTCTGGGAAAAAAAAAAAAAAAAAAAAAAAATAGAACGCTACATGGAAATCGCCGCTGTCGTTTGCACATGCGCACCTTTCTAATTGAAATACACTTTCTGGATGTTACACTGTAAATGCATTGTGATAGTAAAAACTGAAACCAAACATAACCAGCAGTCAGGAAAGAAGGAATTAAAATAAATGTGCATGCAAATGACAAAAACATGTAATACTTATCTGTCATGTCTTATAACTTTAATATTCCAGTCAGGATTGTAAGCTAGTAACAAAAAAAAAAAAACAAACAGCCTTAACATATTTCTAATTTATTTGAGCATTTTTCCTGCTGCAGTGTTTTTAATCACAGCTGACCAAGCAGCAGCAAGAAATGAACAAAAAAAAAAAAATTAAAAGCTCTTTTTTTTTTTTTTCCACACATCCCCAATGCTCTTTATGTCAGCGATAATCTGGTTACTTTGTTGCTTTGAACCACACAGCGATGGGTATCTGTGGGCTTTAAGGTCTTGAAAGCCTGTTTTTATTAAATTTGAGCTCAAAGGTGTGAAGGTGAATATGTTTTTTTTTTTTTTTGCAGCTTTTAGTGAGAGATGTTCATCTTTCCACCATACTTATAACTTCTCATTTTGTAATTTTGTCAAAGGTTGCAGAGGAGAAATGGCATTAGGTGTGAAACGCCAAAGTTTGGAGGTCGACGCACAAAGCGATTTTAATCCGGTCGGGAAAGTAAGGTCAGGAAATCCGCTATTTGAATTTTCACTTTAAAGGCAAAGATTCTTTCGGCGTCGGACTTATTTTTCCTCTCGACGGACAAATCTTACTGCGATTAGTAGGAGGAAGAACGATTACGCGCCAGTGGATCAGCACCCAAAGATTTTGAGTCATTATCAGTTTGATTCACACTAACAGGAAATTTGACCATAGCTGCTGTCATTGAAGACATTGCCTAAAAAGAGAAAATTAAATTAACAGTTTTTGTAAATGTGTGTTTTAGTAAAAGAGGGAAATCAGGTTTAATTTATACAAATATTTCTGCAAAGATTCTACCTGCCCTGGTGATACTCTTCGCAAACCTAATTGCTCATTGTGCTTTATAGTTTCTTAATTTATCCTATGTTTTACGTACCGTTGGGTACAGCAAAGCAGTAGTTATATATCTTGAAAAAGACAGCATAAATAGAGTTTTACCTACTTACTTTACTTGCTAAAGTAAGTAGGTGCTTTCTGGAAGTTCACCTTCTCCATTGTACTGTGCAGGATCAGAGCAATAACATAACGCAGTAAGGAGTTTCACTGACGGGTCTGCTGAGGCGCAGTCGTTTGTGTGGAGAGAGGAGGAGTGGGCAGAGAATACGTCCCGGAGGGGGGTTGCAGTGCAGATGTCCAAAAGAAGATGCTCCTTGGTCTTATCTGCTGCTGCCGTTCAGGAAACTGTTGATTCATTGACTATCTGTCTGCCTGGTCGGGTTTCCTACAAAACAATATTGTTTGGCCATAAAAAGTTGCGTCGAGCCAATCCTTCACATGTGGTGAATGGGAATCGAAGGGATGGAAAGAGAACCTGCACTAATTCATTTGGCTCAGACACTGAGAAAGAACATATAGTTATTGCAAAACTATGCAGAGGGAGATTTTTGCAGACACCAGCAAAAGGTTGGCACTGATGTAGAGCATGTGAAATGTAAAAAAAGGAAAAAGACTTTATATATATA
>CAEGAE010096609.1:0-10085 GCA_903067095.1 Girardinus metallicus
TAGGATTTTTGTCAATAATTCCATTCAAAAAGTAAAACTTGTGTATATTGCACAGACTGATATATTTTAAGTGTTTATTTCTTTTAATGTTGATGATTATAAGTAGCAAGTGATGAAAACCCCAAATTCAGTATCTCAGAAAATTTGAATATTTTGAAAAGGTTCTATATTGAAGATATCGGTGCCACACTCTAATCAGCTAATTAACCTGAAACGCCTGCAAAAGCTTTAAATTGTCTCTCAGTTTAGTTCTGTAGGTTACACAGTCATGGGGATGACTGCCGATTTGACAGGTAATGTTGATGCCTTGCAGCAAGAAGGTCTTGGGTTCTTTCTGCATGCGTGGGTTCTCTCTAGGTACTCCATCTTCTTCCCACAGTCCAAAAACATGACTGTTAGGTTGATTGGTCTCTAAATTCTCTTTAGGTGTGAGTGTGTGTGTGTATGATTGTTTTTTCTGTCTGTCTTTGTGTTGTCCTGCGATGGACTGAGATTTTATGACTTGTCCTCTTGTGTAAGGAGTCAGTGGTCATCTTTTGAACAACACTGTGCAACCCAAACTCTCTCACATGTACTATCAAACTCTCTCAGAGTTTGATTGTAACGGAAGTTAACTTAAAATCTCAGTTTCTGAATGGACCCCAGGCAGGAAAAAGAGGGTTTTCATGGACAAAAAGAGCTGAGAGCGACTCAGAATATTTTAAATAAATATTGTTATGCTCCTACAGGAGTGTTAGCATTATCAGAAGTTTTAGATAGAAGCCAACAGCCAGCATCAGAATCCCCATCTGTCATTGCGTTAAAGTTAGCCGCCTGTTTGGAAATGACAGTAAAGCCAACCTGCTCTCGGGTTTGATGTCCTCCACAGCAGAAGTTACGGTGTCCTCCTTTCAAAATAAAAGCGCACCTCCGGTTTGATTGTTTGATTCACACCTTAAGTTTCTTTCCAGTGGCTGTAAAAGTTTAAAGCTTTGTGTTAATTCGTTTGCAAAAAGAAATTATGTATCTGAAAATAAATTAAAATGTATTGTGTGGAAAAGAAATTCTGTAAACCACACATGTGCAATCCCAATCAAAATTGGTGACATTTGACAGGCAAAAAATCTTTCTGATTCCATAAACGATGAGCTACCAGTGACTTCTCTCACTTCAGGCTGACACAGGGACACCTCTAGAATCTCCTAGATCCCGGATATGTTTCTTATTATTTAATCCCTATAGACATGAACATTATGCTGCTTGACTTCTGCTGTTAGGTTTAGTGCAGTTTTCTTCTTATTGGATCATTTTTACTGAGTTTTGAATTCTTGTTGGACCGTTTCTTGTGTCTCACTGCCACACTCATACATTTGGTGCTAGAAGCAATTCTTTGTGTATAAAATCTGATGGCTCGTGCATGTTTATTCTAACGGTTGTGTTGTGTGGATTTGTTCCCTGGTCAGGGTGAGCCAGCATAGCAAGACCACCCTGATGACAGCCGACAACCTATCCATCTGCTTCTGGCCCACCCTCATGCGTCCTGACTTTGAGAACAGGGACACGCTGTCCACCACGAAGCTCAACCAGGCCGTCATCGAGACGTTCATCGTGCAGAGCGACTACTTCTTCCATGGGGGTGATGTGGCTGAGAGCTCCAGCAATGAGGGAACACCCCCACCACATTGCCACAACATGGTGGAGGCTCTTCTGCCCCTACAGCTGCCCCCCCCTCTGCAACCCCAGCAGATACAACACACACTACCCCCTGACCCCCTCATTTAACACACCAATAGGTATTCTGGGGCATCGGGAGTTCAGTATGTGCTTCCAGCTGCAAACATAGGGAGACGCTGGAGGTCTTTCTTCTGCTTCACATCAGTGGGTGGCTGATGGCAGTGCAACACATCATAGCTGTTCCTCTTTTTTCTCATATTCTTTCAGCTTTGGGTTCAGAGAGTGCTTGGTGGGATGTTGGACCAATCAGGATCTTGGAGACAGGCTCATTTTGGAAGCTCAGTCTGGGATTATGGAATTGCACGTGACATTATGCATTGCATAATTTAGATCAAACTGAATACAGTGAGGAATGAGCTGATTTAGGCCCATAATGCTAGTTCTTTATAGGAATCAAACCTAGTTCCAGAGTTTTTCAACATATTTGGGGCAAAGACTCCATCTCTACCCTCATGGAAAAGCACACTAAAAAAAAAAAGTTTTTTTTTTTTTTTGTCCTGTTACAGGCCCAGCCTCCTGATGCCATCTGGGCACCACTAAAGGGAAGGTAAACATTACAACTTATACTCTCATCTGAAAACCTGATGAGAGTATAATGATGACATACACACACCAAGGGGATTCTAGTCTTCCTGCATATTCTGGCACAGGAAAACAGTGTCTGACTTCGAGTCAGTTCGGGACATGTTTGAGTCTCCTCAACCTGTGAAACTTAAACAGGATTCTGAACTTTAAGCCCTGCACCTTTAATTTTTTCAGGAGGTGATGGGTTTTCAATACTAAACAATTCCTTTTCCACTACACGAGTCTAAAGGAACCTTTAAAGGACAGCCCATGCACGACTAGTGTCAATGGTCCATGTTGCAATTCATGTTGTTTGCTTGCTTTATCCTGTCATGTTTTTTTATATTTTGGTAACATCTGATTTCTATCCATGTTGTGTGTCTGTTTGGGTGTGTTGTTGTGTAACAATGCTGATGTGTTGGATGATTTATCTGTACAAACTTACATGTGGTCGGCATTCCGGCCTCTTCCGGGGAGGTTGGGTTCTGAAGAAGGTGTCACTCTGTCCAGGAGGACCAGGCTTAACTTCTCGTGCTCAGCCTTTCAGTTTCTTAAAACGACAGCTCCCCGTGTCTTCTTGGCGTTGTCACACTATTTCCTTAATTTCTTTATTTCTCTTTGTCTGAAAATGTGCATGTTTTTACCACTTTATGAAAAAAAGACAACTATACAAAATGAAGTGAGAAACTTTAACATTAAGAGCCCTTGATAGGATCCCCACCACTGTATTTGACTTTTTAAGGACAATATTTCAACAGAAAAAAATCTCATTTGCATTATCTTTTTTGTTGTTCCTGGAGGAAATCACGTCTTTAATATCATATTTTTTTGTTAAATAGTTTCCCTAAATAGAGGAAAGAAGTATATAAGTCTATATATAAATATATAAGTCTCTGAGCAGCACAAGTTTCTTAAGTAACCAACTACCATGGGGTACTGGTCCTAATCTGTCACAAGCTATGATCATACATGTTTATTATGGTGAATGTCATTTTTTTTATTTCTGATGATGTGAATGTGAGTATGTGCACATTTGGGGTGAGTAAGGGAGGTGGGGTTGGGATGGGTGGTCATACTAGGTCAGTACTACTCAGAAAAAGAAAGGAAAAGTCTCAGTCTTCATCTGTGATACTTAAACAACACATCTCCTTTCCCAGTTTACCAGTTTTCTCCCTTCCTCCTATGAGTAAAATATTTCAGAAATCTACATCCTTGCCAGCCTTTGGCTACAGGATGATAAACATTTATTATAGTTTATTTTCTCAACCTTCTGTCCACCTTGATAACAAATGTTTTTGCTGCTTGATATAGATATTATATTACTCTTTATTTTACAACTCAAAAAATTCTAAAATTGTATTATAAATCTGTTAGGTTTTTATTATTATTATTATTATTTCTTTAACATTTTCTGTAAAGAGTGCAATTTTGTGGTACTTTACCCTAACTCTACTCTACATTTCAAAGGGAAGCTTCTAATCCAAATACAACCACTAATGCTTATGTCTGCAAGGATTTCCAACACTGATGGTTCTGTTTATGTAGCACATGTTTGCTCAGCTGAGGTACAAAATGTCTTTGCAAGAAAGCAAAGACATTTATGATTATTGGCCTATAGTCATTATATAAAACCTTAAGCATTTGTTTTGTTCCCCAACAAAACATCAAATTCTCCCAAACAAAGTAGTTTCAGAGGTCTCTCCAGATGGCTAACGCTGGTAGGCGTTCATCTTTTATGTCATGATTGAGGGGGACTATAAAGCATGTATTAAATCTGTGAAATATCTTTCTGTCCTTAGATACATTTTGATTAGGAAAAATTCATCTATAGCAATTTTTTTTTTCATTTTTACCATTTTAAAATGTACAGCTCATGTCCTTTAACTAGTTGATTTTGTTTTCCTACAGGATCATGATTCATGAGTCTCAGTTTGGATAATTGGTAGCCTGGTAAAAACCAGCCCCTTGTTCTAGGCTTCGCGTCATCCAGAGGGTCTGGACTCTCGACTGTCGAGAAACTATTGCTACTTTGTTGAAGTTGTAAATTTTACCCAATCGCTAACATTTGGCCATGACGTGTGTGTAGTTTAATGGAATTTGCGTACGCTGTAAACAACACTAAGGGGAGTAAGGCCACGATATCTTTGCCAGCAATAAAATCTATTAAACATTCCTCTTGTTCCGACTTTATTTGCTCAATATTTGGAAGCGTGGCCAGCACGATCTGAATGGCTTTGTTCACTCCCTCCACTGCCATTACTAAACTACAACCCCAAGTTACTAACTTGAACACACCATTCATTACTCTGAATTATAAAGTAGAAGTGCCATAATAAATTGGCCCAGATTTTCTTAATGTTGGGTGATGGGCAATTTGGCGATATTTGCATGAGAAACTGATGTTATCCACCGATCTTACCTACTACTTTCACAAAAGTCTGAAAATCTGCCACTGTGCCTCTGCTGTGAAAGAGAACTGGCTGACCGGCCCACCAGGGCATATCTGCATGTGCGTGGTTAACAATAATTACTTCACCGTTGTTAACTTTATGACTGTAATGGCTTTTCAGACAAAAAGTAGGTGTCGACCAAAATTGGAAGATCATTGATTGGCCATAAAACTACAATCAGTGCACCTTTATGAGAGGCATAATTGTGAGGCTTTTTAAAGTAAAATATAGTAAAAGTATTTCTGAACAACCACAGTTTTAAAAGCTGTAGCAGCTTCTGCTTTTAAAACCAGCTGATGTTTTCCTAAAGTAAATTGAAAACATAATGGCATATGTAGGTATATTTTATTGCATTTTTAAAAAATTATTAAAAAAAAATATTTTTCACCTGTCAAACTACTTTTTTGTTGTTGCCATTAGTTCTTTGTCATTTTCCCTCCTGTATTTGTCAAATTTATTACTCCAGATTATTGTGGAAAAAGAAGTGGCAAAAGATTCAGGCAGATGTGTTCACAATTGAAATTTCTCCATGCCTAGTACTTTAAGGCTGTTCTTTTAAAATATGCACCTTTGATAGTCCCGGTGTGCTATTCAGTAGAACTAACTAAATCAGTGGTGCCCAAAGCTGGTCCTGGAGGTCTGGCATCCTGCATGTTTACTCTCTCTCTGGTGGTAGTAACAACCTTTTCAGCATGTCAGTATTTTCTTAGGCCTCTAATGAGCCATAATTTAATCCAGGTACGTTAAACCAGGGAGAGAACTAAAACATGCAGGATGCCGGTCCTCCAGGACCCACTTTGGGCTCCACTGATATAAATGAAGATCCTGAAATGTGCTGAATATTAATTCAGACAAGAGCTTTTTAATGCCTTCAGAAAGAAGTGCCAAAAATTTGTATGGACAAGTTAAAAATATAAGAGGAGACATATATGAAGATTGAAGAAAGTATGAAATATCTCAAATATTTGGGTTTTAATTTGGAATCAGATCTGTCATTAAAGGGAAAGAAGCTAGGCTAGAACCATTTACAGGACACTTTGGATTGTGTGTCTGAGAGGCTGAAGAAAAGTTCAAAATCTAAGTTTCCTGAAATGTGCTGTTATTCATCAATATGTAACAAATATGGCATATTGCTGGACTACAGGGGATTTTTGGAGTAAACAGAATTACTTCTATTTACATAAGGTTTTTTTTTCTGTTTTTTTTTTTCATCTGCTAGGTATTAAAACGCTACATAATGAGATGTTTATCTGTAGTTTTCAACAAATCAGTTCCTTTTATTTACTGTTTTGTTACAATCTCCTTTTCAGTCATACCAGTGTACAAACTATTACTACAGTCAATAAAATGATTTTCAGAAATAAAAAACATTTTCAAAAGTTTTTTTCCCAGCTGTGTTGTTTCTAAATTGTTTTTCATTAAAGCAAATACAAAGTTTGATATGCAACTGTGACGTTCATATTGACTGTCAGAATTTAATGCCAGGCCTGATATCAAAGAGAAGATCTGATCACTGCTGACTGGAGGCTTGGTTGATCAGAAACCCTTGATGGAATTCTCTGTTGTGTTTTCTGATCTGTCCCAATATTTCACTAAAAGATATTCACTTGGGATTTTATAGAAATAAAATATTTTTGTCACTCTGCACATAAAATTATTTTTTTCAAGCCTGTATATCTTGTAATTTTGGAATATAATGGTGTTCATATAATTCAGCGTCTCAGATCATAAGAATATGAGATATAAACAAGAACATGTCAAATCATTGTATTCAGTGACTTATAGCAAAGTGGGAAAAACTACTTTTTTCCCCCACCTTATGCTTAGATAAAGACTTTGTACTTTTATATAAGTACAAAGTTCTTATATAAAGACATTAGTTTTTATATAAAGACATTAGTTTCTTTAGACTTAGATAAAGTCTAAAGAAACTAATTCTATATTATATGTTCAGCTTTATTTACTGTCTAAGCACCTCAGAATCCTGAGACAGGAAGGCTTTAGTGCTTTTAGACTAGAACATGTCTAATTATTGTATTTAAAGAAAGTTACAGCAAAGAGGGAAAAAACTGCTTTATCTCAGCAAAATCACAAATTGTAGAGTTTTAAAAAACAGATGTCTGGATTACATGTTGAGCCTTATTAACCATGTATGCAATTAGAAATGCTGAAGAAAGGATTTAGGCCATGTCTAATCATTATATTTAAGGAGACTTACCATAAAGTAAGGAAAATACTTTCTTCCTGCTCTCAGTGAAGGTGGATGCTTTTTCTCCTCTGGTTACCCTGAAATCTGTCCTGAAAGATTGAAGCGTTTTCATTGTAATACCATTTCACAATTGCTTGCTTATGATATAAAATTCAAACTATGGTCCCAGATCAAGAAGGCTATGGAGAGCCATTTCAGCCAAAATTAAATAAATAAATATCTGGCTTCTTTATTTCTATTTATTCCTGCATTTATTTCTACCTGTCCTTTTTTCAGTTCTTTATTTTTCTTATTCATTGTCATTTTTCCATTTTCATTTATCCATTTTAAATTTTTTCGTTTTCCTTATTAATTTATCATTTTCCAGTTTTTCTTCTTAGTTTCTGCTTCAATATGATAATGAGGGCCTGTGTCTCCAGGCTACAACTTCTCCTAATTGACCCGACGCCGGCTCTGCTCCCGTAGGGAAATAGAGCTGTCCTCCGACAAGCAAACTGTTACGGCAGATGTAACGGAACTTAATGTGTTACCCGAGACATTTTTTGAGTCCATCCATCCATTTTCTGTTCACCCTTGTCCCTTAATGGGGTCAGGAGGTGCTGGTGCCTCTCCAGCTACGTTCTGGATGAGAGGCGGGGTCACCTGGACAGGTCACCAGTCTGTCACAGGGCAACACAGAGACACACAGGACAAACAACCAGGCACTCACACACTCACACCTAGGGACAATTTAGAGAGGCCAATCAACCTGACAGTCATGTTTTTGGACTGTGGGAGGAAGCCGGAGAACCCGGAGAGAACCCAGCATGCACAGGGAGAACATGCAAACTCCATGCAGAAAGACCCCGGGCCGGGAATCGAACCCAGAACCTTCTCGCTGCAAGGCAACAGCTCTACCAACTGCACCACTGTGCAGCCCATTTTTTGAGTCATTTTTACCTTATAAACCAACACTGAGGGAAAGACGGCGGGCAAGAAAATTCTCTAACAAGTCCTATATCAGGTCTGCCAGGTTATTAGTGGGAAATAAGGGAGAAATGAAGAAAAAAGCTCAAGAGGAAAAATGATGAGGGACACAAAATCTCGAATGTATGTGAGTGCTGTGTCAGATGCATTTTGCACGTACAAAATGGGTGCGTAATGACTTAAATGCCGCTTGTGAAAATCTGCCTTCAGGAAAATGCTTAGAAATAAACAGTAGCATGAAACGGTGTTTAAATGTCAATACAGTGTTTACTGCAGTCCACATTTTCATGCTGCCATACAGCTACCATTGGAATCTACACGCATAAAATCCATAACTACCTTCACTTATTGATCTGGAAATGACTTGATGTTTAGCATTGTTATTTTAATCAGACTGAGTTGTGGTTATTTGATGCTGAGCCGTCATCTGTGAGCCGTTAGCATGGAGTCTGAGCTGATAGCCAGATTACTTCCAGATAATCAGTGGTGGAGAAAGTACTCAAACAACGTACTTAAGTAAAAGTAAAAGTAAATAGACACAAATGTACTCTAGTAAAAATACCACATTAACATTTTTACTTGAGCAAAAGTAAAAAAGTACTGGCTTTTAAAAATACTTAAATATTAAAAGTAAAGTACTTGCTGGATGTATTACCTAACTGCTAATACATTGTCATTAAGTGTACCTATTGTATTTAATTTTAATGCATCCATCAGTAATGTGCCATTTAATGAACAATGCTGCAGATGAAACATGTTTTTATTGTGTTTACTCTCTGTGACAGTTTAGATTTAGATTTACATGCAACCAAGGAAGAGGAGTCGAACTTGGGATACCCACGTAGCAGTGTTGTAGTCAAGACCACCTAACCTGACAACAAGTCAAGACCAAGACCAGTGCTGCACGCTACATGACACAATAAAAAGTGAAATATGACCAAAATTGCTTCTTAAATTGATCAGAAAGATCCACATTCCAATAAAAACACCTAGATATTAAATACTCAGAGCTGAAATAAATTTAACCAATATTCAATTCAAACTCATTGTTCTGCTTTGCTTCCATCTCTGTGCCACAATCTGTGAAGGTCTTGTGCCATCCCTAACAACATAATGCCCTGGGCGGTTGCCCATATTGCCCATGTCAGAAACCACAACTCTCTGTATCATTAAACATAGCAATTAAGACAATTCCCTAATGATAAACAACTCTCAACTATGAGCACTGATGAACGTTTGTGAATGTCACATCACTATATTACAGACTTGTGTTGCATATCTGGGACAATACTGTGACCAATCAGTCAACACCTCCGCACAACAATGGGCTCTTTGCACGTACGCCGTTGACGTCACATCCGTATGAGCAAATGAGGCTTTCTTGTTTCCGCTTTGAGTTACCATAACTCAAAGCGTCATGGTAATACTTTCAATACTTTATTTGAAAGTATTGCTTTCAAATAAAGCAATACTATGAACATTATTGTCTTCCCAATATAATGGGCTTTTAAGTTTTCATGGATTTCCAAGTGATCTTGAATTGAGAAGACGGTGGCTTATAAATATTCGTCGTTACCAGTTAAAGCTAACGCTGCACAGGAATGTTTGCAGCCTTCACTTCACTCCGGATCGGCTTCTTCAGCCTAAAGAAGAAGGTAAATAAAGGAGCTGTCCTGTGTTATTTCCATGGACTCACTTCTGTGTTCAGCCTGAAAGAGCGAGTGTGTGGGAACGAGAGAGCAGACCACAGCCAGAGAGCTGAACAGCTGATATACACTGCTCTTAACACCATCCTATTTGAGCTCTTCACAAGAAACATGCAAAAGTAATAAAACAAAATAACACGGAGACCTTAAAGAACACGGGCATATTTTTCTAAAAGCAACAACTTTGAACCTGAACAGTCAGCCACCAGTGATGTCCTACTTTTTGTAGGACATCACTGGTGGCTTTTTGCTTCCTTATGCTTCGGAAGCAAAAAGCCCAAACCGTAGCCTCCCCCATTAGTTGGTCTCTGTTTGACACTAACAGCAATAAACACACATACAGTGGGGAGAACAAGTATTTGATACACTGTTGATTTTTCAGGTTTTCCCACTTGCAAAGCTTGTAGAAGACTGTAATTTTTATCATAGGTACTCTTCAACTGTGAGTGATGGAATCTAAAACAAAAATCCAGAAAA
>CAEGAE010096622.1:0-17654 GCA_903067095.1 Girardinus metallicus
GTTCGAGGCCAGTGATCTCTCCCTTTGCAAAGGTAGGCCATAAAACTCATGATCTTTGTGTGGTTCCTTTATAGGTTCTAAACATCCCAATCAACATGTTTTAATCCAACATTAATGTTTGTAGCAGCTGCTGTGGTGAACAGACAGGAAGTGATGTCAATGAGGTTGTAAACAGAAGCTTCAGGAAGTAATCTGATTACTCCGAAAAACCAGTAATCCTGCTGTTTTTTCGGTTCCTCTCTGAGTTGATCCGTTTTTTAGTTTTATGACAGATTCAGATTCATATTTATTTTTTGAGATGGCAAGCATTCAAAAACAGTCCTTTGAAATGAGTCTCACCTGTAATAAGGTTGCAGCTCTTGAAGGCGAGCGTGAGCTCCTCGGGGTATTTGTACTGAGCGTACCAGATTGAGTAGCCCTCTCTGTCAAAGTTCTCCCAGAAGTGAGGGAGCGCTACCGTCATGGTGTCCTCGTTGGAATACTTCCTCTTGAATTCGTCCATGACAAATGCGCTGCAAGAAAGACAGACAGGAATTAGGTGTGCTTTCAGTGCACACAGCTGGAGAAAATGATGACTTTTTTTTTTTTAAATCAACAGTAGCAGAAAATAGTTCAGTCAGAACTAGAGAACACATTTAGGTATGAATGTATCAAAGGTGCCGTTTTCCACTCCAAGATCTAAGCTTAAGTCAAGATGACTTCTCTGGGACGGTGGATCATTTTAAATCTACTGAAGACATTTTTATAGACTGGCTTTTAGTGCATGTTGACCTAAACATTTTTGGCTCAACAGCCTTAGTCTCTTCAGCCATTTTATTGTCTTTTCTAAATTCTCTTGTATTTTATTGCGTCAGCAAGCACTATTCAAATAAACTTGCTAAACACAGAGGCTTTTGTTGGAAATGCATTCTATAACTAAACGTGAGTTTTTTGATGTTCGACAGATATGGAAAATGTTTGCTGGCTGTAATGAACAACAGCACATAGCTATTGGCCATGTTTCCAATCAAGTTGAAGTTGAGATTCAAGGTCATTGTGACCACAGTATGAACCAGCCTTTACCTCACTGATCAGAGATGACTGGGATGAATATGGTCTTTACTTTATCTCCCCCTGTCAGATTAAGACTTCGTGCCATGGCAGGACACCGCCTTGCCCAATGACAGGGGAGCAGCCATTTTCTCTGTCTGGATTAATTATTCTTACTTCCATCAACCACTACAACTTCCTTCCAAAGTCCTGACTTCACTTTATACGTTAAACACCGTGATTAGACCTTCAGTCTGCCATCAAACCTTCCAACTGCGGTCAGCTGTAACAAAAACCCCATTTTTCGTATTAACTGAGGCACATCTCTGGACATCTACCTCTTTGGCAGGTGTGCGAAGGGGTCCTTGGCTTTGGGTTCAGCAGCCAAAACAGCATCACAGTCGTCCATTTCTTCTTCTGGAGCAGGCTTCTTCTCCTCCTTTTTCTTTTCTTTCTTCTCCTGGGGTTTGGCTGCCTCTTTTCCAGCCTTTTCTTTTTTGGCTGGGGTTTCTTTCTTGGGCTGCATCTCAGCAAACTTCTTGGCTAGAAGAAGAGAAAAACAGCTCCCATGTCCCATTTAAAAAAAAAACAACAAAAAAACTATTCTCTGGCTGACTGTAGATGAACCTTGAAATGTTTATAAAAGTATTAATGCATTTCCCAGAGTGCTTGTGTTTGCAGATGTGTTCGATTTACATGGAGCATAAATCTAAATCTCCAGACAGTTAAACAAATGATGAATTTAACAAATGATAACTCATTGCTTTTTCTGAGGATCCCCTCTTGTCTCTTTGCTAACTCACCATCAAACTGGGCCATCTTTTCACACAGCTTGACTTCTCCGAGAACAGCCTTGAACTGAGGCTGGTTGACGCAGGTGACAAACCAGCGCGTCACGTTGGGATAAGGCTGGCGGAAGGACGGCTCCAACACCTGCAGAGCACATGTCAAATTAAATCGGATCAACCAGGGTAGTAAGAAATGGCAACGGCCATAGTGTGTTCTTATGGAAGTTCGTGACTGACGTTGAGTATATCAAACCTGCTTGAAGAGCCAAACCATGGAGCAGGCCACAGTAATGTCCGCCAGGCTCACTCTCTCCCCAACGAGGAAAGTGCGAGTGGTCAGATGTTGGTTCAGCACCGTGAGGATCTTCTTCACGTCCTCCTTGGCCTGCTCTGTGGCCTGAACACACGCAGAACACATTTACTCTGCATGACCACAAGGTTTAATCCCTATCAGGTACCAACAGACAAGTAGGTCACTTCTTTGACCAGTTTAACGTTGAGCTGCGTACCTGCTTGTTGAACTGCATGATTCCTAGAGTGGGGAAGACCCACGCGCTGGCTGGAGGGATGATCTCTGAATCAGCAAAGCTCACCCACTGCAGAACCTGGGCAGCAGCATGAGGAGTGGCACCGCGCAGGGCATCATTGCTCACTGGAATGACACGGCAAAACAACCATGTTCAAATTAAATCGGCTCATGAATTATTTTAAATATCACTTTGTCTATTGTGGTCTTTCAACACATTAGAGTTCCTTAATGTAGGGTTGGTAAAGTTTAAAACATATACAATACACAACTTAATTTAGTGGCCAAGTAAAGCTTGGTGTGGCGTGAGAGACATCATGATCATAAAAAGTTAAAGTTTTGGTTAATAATATCTACAATGGTCAATTTCATGTCTTCCCAATATTGTGAAGCCACATTTGTCGTGTTTCTTCCTTTGATCTACTTCAGCTGCAAAGTGAACACTGTTTCAAATTTTATTAATGTAAACTAGAAATACTTAAGCAATACTTTTTGCAATTTTTCAGTGCAACGTCATATGACAATATTTAAATCCAGGTTAAAAGCATGACACTTACAGTAGTGAGCAATGGCATTACTCTCAAACAGACAGAAGCCGTCATCACCCTGGTAGGCGGGTACCTAAAGATAGAGACAGAATTTACTTTTGAGAATTAAATGGTTTTGAACAACATGTTATATATCACAAATGTAGTCAAGATTATTACAGCTACCTTGCCTTTATGGGGACAGCATGTCTCACCCAATTTCAATGATTTAATCAGCAAAAGTGGGGCCATGCAGTTAATGAAATGTCAAGAAGACGTTGTGTGTGACATGTTGAAACAACAGAGGTCACGCTGACATAAAAGATGAAAAGCCATCAGCCCAATTCTTTCTACTAACCGGTTTTACTCACCTTGCCTAAAGGGAAGTTGTTTATGAAAGCAGGGGAACGGTTTGTCTGCCCAAAGGTGAAGGCAGGAGGGTTGCTGGCCACCTTGAGGCGAGCGCCGCTGTACTGGGCAGCAATCTGGGCCTTGAATGCCCTCCAGTTGTCTGGGTATGTGTACAGAGTCTAAAAAAAAAAAAAAAGACAGGAATAAAAGAACATTTACACAGGATTTATAAGAAACATTCACAAAAGTAATCCATTAACATTTATTTCTCCTAGAAAATAATTTAGTTTTGTAGCATTTTCATTGAAAATAATATTGTTGGGCTCTATTATGCTTTAGCATTTAAAATTCACTGATTAGAAGCTTTAGCAAAGAGGCTCAAATGGTCAACCAAAAAACCAAGTGGTAAGCTATTGGTGCCTTCACTCAACGAATGAAGGCATCCACTCTGTGAGCTCATCATTCATTTAAAGATGACAATGCAAAGACACCGCAGTTCAAAGAGAAAACAAATTTTTTTTAGGTGCTAAAATGAAAACCTTCAGTGAGTGTATTAAAAACTACAGATCAACTATCCATGTTCAAGAGACTTTTAGCATAATTTAAACGTTATCTACCTGTAAATTCCCCCATAAGAACTAAGCTCCTAGTTCATAAAATTCACAGGCCAAACATAGCACTGAATACAGAGTTTCTGTACAGAAATCACCTGGAAACCCACAAACGCGACTCAAATGATCTCGAGCAGTTAAGGTAACGTGGCATAACCCAGGGCCAGCACTGCCAATGCTTCGTAGGGGTAGCAAAAGCTAGCCACATACAGAAAACTGTACTAAATTCTTTGGAAATAAAACACTTATCACCAAGCAAACAGCGGCGCGACGTTGTAATTTTAAAAACATGCGCTGTAAACGCGACGATGGCTCTGATATTGGTCTGATTGTGACAGTGAATTTTAAAGCAAGCACCATTGCTAACAGCTCTCCATCTTACTCACCCCTGCCGCCATCTTCAGGACGAGAGAAAGAAAGAACGCCGGCGCGCTCCACCCACGTATTTACGGACGCGAGACGTGCGCGCCCCTGAAAATTCCGCGTTCACACATCCATCGAGCCATGTCACAGCGTTGAAAATCCTATCTTTACAGTTTGCCACGTTTACAAATGTATCTTAACATGGGATAACTCCACCAAAATAGTTATTTTCAAAAGAGCTAGCAGAGCGAGACGCAGACAATTATACAAAGATATAAGAATTAATAAAATACTTTATTACAGTGCATATACAAAAAAAAAAAAAAACAAGACAATTTCTACATTAACTAAAGTAATCGTTTCCTGTGGGCTACTCTAACATTAATTAACAAGATGTGTTAATCTTGACAGCAGTATTTGCTTGAGTTCTTACATGAGTTATAATAAACAGCAAATATAGGATGCAAAGAGCAACAGAAAAATTGATTAGGGTGCTTCAACAGCTGTCACCATACATACAAGAGTAAAAATAAGTATATACAAGAGAAGATTGATGCAGAGAAATCTCCATACGACAGGCCACTCTGAAGCTGTAATCAGCTCACAAGACCTGAGAAGGAAGTAAAAATGTTACCTTACTGTTTAAATGCAAAAAAAAAAAACATTTCAACTACAGAACTTTTCTTAAAATAATGGGTTGAAAACCAAATTAGCTTGAAAAAAATCTACATGTACAAAATAAGACATGTGTAATTCAAATGCATTTATTATGTGCACAGTAATGAGCACACTGACAACTGGTCTGATCAAAACACTCACCCAGGTAGTCATCCATGAGAGATCCAATTGCGAACTGAAAAACAAATGTATTTTTAAGCATCAGTTAGACTGAAACAGGACCGCATAACATTTCTTGTTTGATTTTTCATAAATGCCAAAAAACTAAATATGTCTAATGGCAATAATGGGTAATGATGAGGAGGCAGCTGAACAGCTTGGCAAAATAAACCTGTTTCATTGGATGCCCAGAATAACATCCAAATCACTTTGGTAAGATCGTGAGCTATATGCAAATTTCTGAACAGAGGCTGATCTAATATTTCCCTCATTCAACCTAAATAGAACTTTAACAAACTCCTTGCACAGAACAATATTAACCAAATGGATGCACAACAAATCGACTTTGTACTACAGCAGCTAAACTGAGCTGTAAAAATGAAAAGCTAAAGAAATACATGGATAAATTGTTAATACAAATGTTACTTTATCATAAAATAAAAAGGTAAAGTTCTCAAATCCAACCACAGTTTCATTAAGAAAAAAAAAAAAAAACACTTACAATGTCATTCTTGTCAACCCTTGTGCCCACAATCTTCAGCCGGATCTCATCATCTTGCTGAATTACGATGTCCTTTGAAAGAAGAGATTACAGTAGCGGTGTCAAAGAACAAAATAGCACCAGATATTTGAAAGCAGAATTATATTTTTTCTACTTAATGTTATTACTTTTGATGTAATTGCTATAAAAAAAAAAAATCAAGAAAACTTTATTTTAATAGTGGCAGGGATTCAGAAAAAGCAATAATATTTTAAAATATTCCCACCTCATCAACAGTCTTGTAGCAAGGGGGATTAGAATTGGGGTCAAACTCCATTTCCGAAGGAATGGACTGCAAAAAAGAAATTTATATTACATACATCTACCGAACAATACAAACTCTAAATTAGCATGTAAAGCAATAAATTAAGTACAGCAGGTTAAAACTGACTTACATGGCGAGAGATGAAGCAAGACATGGGACCAATTTCTGTGAAAAGCCCAACCTGCAATAAACAGACACACTTGTCATTTAAAGGAAGGCTAATAAGAGTAAACAACAAAAGTAGTGATGGAGAAGTAGTAATAACATCTGACATTGACTTAGAACCTCATCTTACAGAAAAAAACAATTATCAACCATTATTTTTATCTGCCATAAACAATATAATCAAAAATATTGTTTATGACCAGTTAAATTAGCAAACAGAAATAAAGGGGGATTTAAAGATGCCACTGATATTTCAGTGGGAATCACTGTTTTGAGATACTTGGTACTGTTTAAGAGTTAAAAATGAGTCTACAAGCTACTACAGGAAACTTTTCAGTGGTTTCTGTGTGGTTGCAACCAGGCAAAAAAGGGCATTTCCTGTTAAAATAGCTTTAATCTGTTGCTTCATATATGCACAGCATCTCAAGTTCAAATTTGTCCCAAAGATTTCAGTCAAAGGCATGTGGGTTCTTAGAATAAAGAATAAACTATACATGTCATGCCAAGCATCACATGACTTCTAAATAGAGACAAAACTGACAAAAATATAAAGATCATGAATCACAAAATGTTCCAAAAATGAATTGCTACAGGTACAGTGGTTTGCAAAACAAACCACTTGGAAAAAAGTCCAACATTAACAAAATAAATGTGTTATGGCTTTATGGTTATGGTTATTAATTCTCTATTATCGTTCTGCCATCTGGATGAAGTCAATCTTTTTTTTTTCTGTTTTTCTTTCTTCTGGTTTTTGAATATTGACTCGCATATATTATATTTTTGCCCAACTCCTACTGTAGCATATTTATTTAACATTTTAACTAAAAACAATAGAATCAGGACATAAACATACACTAAACCTCACCTTGTTAACCTGAGTGACCACAGCATCCACCACTTCTCCCTTGAACGGACGGAAGACGATGGCCTTGTACTTCACGGGATAGAGAACAAAGCCTCTGCTTGGCTGGATCACACCCGCACCGATGTTGTCAATAGTGGTGACTGCAATGACAAAGCCATATCTGGGAGACACAACGAGAAAAAAACAAAACAAAACACATGTACAGCTTGTAAATGCAAACACGGATATCACAACTTGTCAATATTATCAACATTATTTCAGTCGGCAACATAATACATCAATCATCTATACGTGCTTATGTGTCTGCACTATGTAGTCAGAAACATTGTCTCTATGCTATGTGCAGACTTGCAGTGGATCAGAAAAAACTTACATTAAACTTATTTAATATCCAAATTGAGTTGCACTAATGACAATGACTGAACAATTTAATATTTATTCTTGTTTATTTCTAAATACATAAATACAATAATAGTCTTTATTCACTTATCTTTCAGGAGATAGCACTTTTTACACATAATTCATATCATAAAGTGATAAGCAATAAATGACCATAAAAAGTTCAAAATTTGTTGGTGAATTAGAAAATGCATCGACAGATTAACCATAATAAAACTCATTATAAGGAAAAATACGCTACTACTTAGTAAAATATCTAAAAAAAAATGAAAAAAATTCAAAAACAGACAGATATATAATTTTATTGTACATTAAAACGACCAACACAAAGCTCCACATGAATGCAGGATAATAGCCAGAGATACTTTAATAAAATTAGGCGGTAAAATGTTACGGACAGATCTGAATTCACTCACTTGCCAGTACATGTTCCCTCTACTTCAGTAAAAAGTTTCTGCTTCACGGTGTTCAGCAGGTTGGGTCCAAAATACCTCGGGTGTAGTAAGATTTCATGTTCCAAAGAAATCTGTAAGCACCAATAAAAACGTGTGACCAGAAAAAAGAAGTTTAAGTTTGTGGATGTTTGAGAGTGCAACCGTCATGACCACGTTCGTAAAACGCTGCAAAACAAACCACTAATCAACCAGTCCAAAATACACCAGAAGAATAACATAGTCATACTTACATGGTAAAACATGTCTATATTAATGTCTGCCTTTAACAATACTTTTTATTGGCCGAACCGCTTATCCTTAACAGTACTGAATGGAGTGGAAAATCTCTACATTAAAGTCACTTCCGGGTCAATGACAAAAGAGTCATGAGCGGCCGTAGTAGTAACGCCAGTTCGGGCCACAGTCTGCCACCTGGCGGTGAGAATGAATTAGTGCAAGGGGCGTTAAAAACAGCAGGCGTGACTCAGTGCCGTACGTTGATTGGTTAGTATGACTTGGACTCACAAGATCTGATATAGAAACGAAGCAAAAACAACGCATTTAGAAAAAAGGTAGTTATTTTCACCGCCATTGCGACAGACGTTCTGTATAACATCTTTAACCCACACCGAGACATAAGTTTAAGTCTAAGCTGGACTTCCTTTTAACCAAACTGAGTTTTTACTTAAAAAGAAGTAGTAACCCATCTAGTCATCTTTTCAGCTGACCGACATGGCGCGGAACATCTTCTCCAAGTTGTTTCGTGTTCCTACGTCCACGCAATTTGTAAGTAGTTGAATACATTTTTGACTTTTGAGAGATTTTGTGTTGCTGAGCTGCCTCTCTCCACACAGGCGTGTCTCCGAACGGGAAGCTTGTTGCGGGAAAAGGCTGCTGCTGTTACGGTTCCAGGCAGCAGATGGTCCAGCAGTAACTCTCCTCCGGAAATAATCAGCCGCTTTCCTATTCCCTACAAGAAGGACTTACCTTATGATATAGTGGAGCTCATGGAAGAAGTGGAGTCAAAGGTAAATACAAGAAAGTAAAAGTATTGTTAGGCGTTTAACTTCCATTTGACTTTTTAACCTTTTTCATTTTGTTTTGCAGGGAGGCTTTTTACCCAATGTCTTCAAAGTACTCTCTCACAGGCCAGCAGAGTTCAGAGCTTTCTTCGCATACTACAATGAATTGATGAACAAGGAAACAGGTTGGTGTTTATTTTCTACATGAGGAGAATGAGCTTTTTGAATGAGCTACTTTTGCCTGCTAAAATTTTATGTTATAGATTAAAAAAAAAAAAAAAAGTAGAGCATAAATATGAAGTAAAAGGAAAAAATCTGTTAAGTGTGGCATCGGTATGTGTTCGGCCCCTTTTAATCAGACACCAACCCAGTGCACCCATATACTTTGTCAAGGTACTGTAGGAAAGACGGAAGATGTCAGAAAATGGGAATTGATGAACATTAAGCAGCGATTTCCTGTTTTGTTTGTAATTTGCATATAAGCTCTGGACATCATAGCCATTTGAAAGCACAACTTGGAAATGGTGTCTTACTACACCATTCAATCCTGTTATTTGTGGTCAGATCACAGAATGTTGTGCAAGAAACCAACACCATAATATCTTGCATAAAATGGGAGGGACTTAGGGTAATAGAATCAATGGCAACAAGTCTTGTTTTTCTCGTAGTCTCTTCACTTTACAAGTGATATTGCTACTTGTAAGTCTTAGCTGAGGTTACAATGAGTTCACAGTAGCGAACACTGCAAAATCACATTTTGGGGGCAAATATTTAAACCTTTAAAAAAAGGAGGATTTTGAAACTGTTGTTTTACCTCAACAAAATGACAGAGACTCTCCCTCAGGGGGACTTTTAGTGATTTCCCCAAAATGTCAAATATACAATAACACAATTAATCTAAATATGCTAGGCGACTTGTGTAAACCTAAAGTTGGACGTCCATTAAGTTCACCTTTTCAGACATCCAGCATCTAAAATTAAATGTTGAGCAGCTACCGTTTATGCTGCATAGCTCCAGATGATGCCTGATTGTTTGTTTACTTACATAAATTTTGTCCCTGTTTTTTCTTTTTCCAGGCAGGTTAACCAAGGCAGACCGTGAGCTAATCGTGGTTGCCACCAGCAGTCATAACAAGTGTCTTTACTGTGTGGTATCCCATAGTGCTCTGCACCGCATCTACTCGAAGAACCCTAATCTTTCTGATCAGGTATCATCATGTTTTTGTGCTGTATTTTATGAAAGTACAGTTACAGTAGTCAAAAGGCAGGGGTTAGTTTGTCACCATTTGTCATTGTTTCATGTAAAAAGATAAAAATCTCTTTTTTTTTCTTTGTTTGAATTTTCATAAGATTTTTTGCTGGGATTGAAGAAACAAGGCTTTCTCCACTGATAATATATTTTCAGAAGAAATGATTTACAGCCTTAGAAGGTATAAAATTAAAAACCGGATCAGGAGTCAAGGACAAAAAGTCAAGGAAATGACTGAAATCTGGCAGTGACTCCAGAACTTAGCAACAACACAGAGCTCTAAAAATATTGACATACTTTTGACTTCTTCTCATCTTGTCATGTCATAATAATAAACTTCACAGTATTTTATTGGAATTTTGGATAAATTAACAAAGTAGTAACTAATTGTGATTCAAGGTTTTCAAAGATTTGCTTAAACAAAAATCTGTGCAAATACACTCGATCCACATTATTTAAATATTTTGCAAGTCATTTATCTGTTTATTTCCCCTTCACTATATATTATGTTGTACTATGTTGGTCTACCCCAGAAGTACTTGTAAAATACTGTGAAGTTTCTCTTTGTTACTTGAGAAGATCTGAACAGTTTCTACATTAATTGGTAGTTTTGGAAAACACTTTTTTTTTTAAAGCTTTTTCTCCTATTTCAGGTAGTTGTTAACTACAAACTTGCGCAGCTCACACCTCGGGAGCATGCTATGCTGGACTTTGCGATGGCCGTGTGTCGCTGTGACACCATCACAGATAAGCACTTTCAGTCTTTGGAGGAAGTCGGCTTTGATCGCGAGGACGCCTGGGATATTGCGGCCATTGCTGCTTTCTTTGCCATGTCCAACCGACTCTCCCATTTTACAGACACGAGGCCCAACCAGGAGTTTTTTAACATGGGCCGTGTCCCCCGGGACAAGAGCAAGAACAAGGCAGAAGACAACTAGTGGAGAAGGAAAGCTGTGTTAGATGCAGTCTTTTCTACAGCAAAAGTTATGTGTGATGCAACACATTCATAATACAGCCAGAAATCTCTCAGATCTATTTCTGGTTTCTTGTCTCTCTTCTGTTTTTTGTTCAGTGTTGTAAAAGGAGAGAAACTACCTAATGCGAAGACAACATGAGAGGAGTAAAATGAATGTTGACTTTGAATTATTATTGATTGGATGTAAATCTTTAATGTCTGTAAAAAACTTGATCTGCAATGTGTTTCCATAAAATAACAGATAGTTTCATAAGGTAGCTCCATGTTGGAACTACCTTAAGCACAAACAAGAAAGAGAGTAATCAGAAATGTCCTGCATATGTGAATTTTTTACCTCTAAAACCTTTCAGCACTAAGAAGACAGAGAAGCACAAATATAAGGTAATATGTGATTCACGTGTGTATGTTGTTGGGAGAGTTTTTCTTTATATCACCTAAATTTAAATATTTTTTTCCTGTTTGCTTGTAGTGACTATGTTCTTTATATTAGGAGTTTTCCGTGCTTTATTTTACTATTAAGAGGTTCTGTTTGCACATGAGTAGAATATCAGAATTAGGGCTGAAACGATTCCTCGAGTGATTCGAGTACCTCGATTATTAAAGTTCCTCGAGGAAAACTGATCTGCCTCGAAGCCTCGTTATATTATGTGTTATTATTTAGCGCACCGTGTTCCGGTCGGGACTTTATTTGCGCTCTCACTTCCGCCTGAGTTGTTGACGAAAGCTAAATGCTAGCAGCATTTAGCTTTAACGTCCAATTTTCAAGTTCGGCCTGGGAGGATTTTATTGAGTCATGATAATGCCTGGGTTTTCATCGTTTTTCGGGGGACCACGAAACATCCTTAAAATGACTGGAGCGATGCCTGGTGTACGGCAGCTTTTCTCCTCCCGGAGCTGCTGGTTCAGAGCAAACGGCAGGATTATTTATACTGGTGGATAGACTGAACACTGCGGGCGGCTGTGCTTTAGATGCGTAGCTTTACTGAAAATATCGGAAAATAAATTTCATATTATCCCGGTAGCAACAAATGGGTGGCGAAGAGCATTGTGGCTTTACATACCTGGTAAATGTGTTTCTGTGTGTGACGAATGCAGGTGTCAAATCCCGTCGCTAACATGAACACAAACGCTATAAATGGCTGTGCAGGGTGAGAGTTCATCTATTAAACTGACTGAAGATGAATACAGAAACAGAAAGCTGGATTAGACATTTGTTTTTATAATAGCCTGCCCACAAATAGATAGGCTATTTGTGAGCCTGCCTCTTTATTATTACATTGAATATAGTTTCAGATTTTTATATAACTTTTGTTCAGGTTAACTTAGAAAGTGAGCTATTATTGTTACAAGTTAATTTTCTAAACCACAGAAAATTAATTGTTATGGAAGCTCAAATGTGAAAAATTGGACTGATATTGATATGCGATAGTAATACTGCTGTTATGTTAGATTTACCGATGTTTTATGTTTTTTTTAACCGATTACCCGATTAATCATAAGAATAATTGATAGATTACTCGATTACTAAAATATTCGTTTACAACGGCCCTAATCAGAATAAGAGACTGACGGTCTGTTGCCAATGAATAGTATATCTTTATATTTAAAGTCTGGGGTGAAAAATGACTCTCTTAAAGCTCTGAATCTCATCTTAGTTAATTTTTTATCATTCAGAACTAGAAAACACTTTTATTTAATACACTGCCTTTTTATTTTCAGTATTTGTCACCTGGCCAATAAAAGCACAAAAGCGTTACTGTTACAACTGCTTAAAGCTCTCTTGTGATTTATTTTTATTTTTTTTTATGAACTGGAAAGCAGCCTTGAAACAAAAAGGTAGAAAATTAGTTTCAGCTCTTTGTACATGTAAATTGACAAAAACAAAAATGTTAAGTTAGATGTTTTTTTCCCACACCTCAGAATGCTCAGCTACAATCCTGTTATGTAGTTTGTCACCTCCAGAGGGCAGTAAATTCTTGCACATATTAGAATGTGCAGCTAAAATGTGAATGTGTTGATATATTTAAATAGAATCATTAATGAAATGCAATGCAACATACCAATACAAAAAGACAAGAAAGCACTTTCTGTCTTTTATTCCTGATCTTGTTTCTATGTTACATTTTCCTCCCAAATGTTTAAAAATCTTACAAGATTCAGGCCATTAGAGAATTTACCTCATTACTTGAGATGAATGTTTGTGAATATGTAGGGACTAGATGTGATCTCTTGAGAATAACTGCAATCATTCCACATAATCACACATTACGAATATTTTCTAACCTATCTGAATGTCATTCCGAGTTTAAAACTAGTCTAAATTACTTGTTTTTCCACACAGACAGGATGATATACATCCCTGAAATTAATTTAAATATTTCACAAACAACTCTCTTCTTGTACGGCTGACCTGTACTCATTGTCTTGATGTTTAAATCCATTACAGATCCTAATTAGGCATCAGTCACTCACAACCTCTATGTGTCCTCACAATGCTAAAACAAGACAACAGGCTTCTGGAGAGCAGCAGACGACCTGCAGCTGTTCTGCATCTCTCTCGTAACTCTGCATAGAATAGAATATGCAAATTACTTACATTAATAGACAAATCAATGAGGTTTTATATCTATGCTTACCTGAGAAGTGGAGGCAGGGGGGAGATGCTGTGTCGTTATTCTCCTCAGGGTATTAAAACAAGTCATGAAACATACAACTAATGGTGCATGACAAAGAGCACCAGATAGAGCCAGAGTGAGAAATGATGCACCAGCTATAAAATCTAGTTTCCTTATCAGATGATTTCTAATTAGAGTGGCTGTGTTGATCCATGTTTCAGGCATGAAGAAACCACAAAAAATTATAGATCTAAATACAACTTAGCAAACCTTTAGTCTCACATACAGAGGACAGACTAGCCAGGAAAGTAATAGAATAATATGTACAGTTACTGATTACTATCATGTGTCCAAAATGTAATCAGTTAGATTTTCCTGTTAGAATACATGAAGCTTGTACAGTTATGCAACTTGACTACATCAGTGGATCACGATTTGCACTTGCAATGTCCTTTTTATTAGAAAAATCTTTAAAATTTTATCAGAAGCACTTAAATATATGTGATCTTTATGCACAGAGAGGAAGATAGATAGTGCCTCAGAGCATCTTCCTCAGAGGAGACCCTCGCAGCTTGGAGAGAGATTTCCTGTGGGTGTTCATGAAAACATTTTTGCTTTCATTTAGCACAACTTTGAATCCTGTCAGACAAGTCATTTATATTTTACACACTCAGAGGAGATAGGAGGGATGTCCAAATAAAAAAAGTACTAAAATTTAATAAGAATAAACATTTCACCAGAAGGGAGAATGTCTTGTTCATGTTGCTAGAATTTTCTGGTGTGCTTGAAGGCAGAGATTCCTTGAAATTGAAAGTCCTCGACTGGTGCAAATCTGTGCTCCATATCTGCAAAGGTGCATGGGATTACTGGTGGAGTGTGTGCAGTGATAAGATATCATGTCAACAAAAATAATATTTATGCACAACCTTACTGCAGCAGGACAAACTTATATTCATATTAAGGGAAACATCCAAAACAATGGCATTAAGTTGCCAAGAAGGTGACATGATTGCCTTTTTTGCAGCTATAGTGTTACAGTTGTGTATTTACTAACAGTGTATATTTGTTCATTAATTTGGGCAATCACTGTTTTGAAATAAAATTAAATATATCTGTGAAAGTTGGTAGGGTATAAATATCAGCGAGGTACCATATTATATTGGATTTACAAAGCAGGCACATATTTTCTGTCAGTGCATGAATTTCGAGCTGTGTATCCTTTTACTGCATTAAAATGACTTGTCAAAGGTTACAGCTTGGCTATCCTTTGTTTGCATTAGATGACACGCAGCCAGACTGTGAATGTCCTGGTAAAGACAGTGATGGACTTCTAAGCTGATGAACCATATGCCAAATATCAGTGGAAATGAGGGGAAAAAACATAAGCTCTTTAAGACGGAGTGATGTTCAGATAAATTGTAGCAAATTACAGTCAGTTTTGTAGTTTATTTTACTGTACAACTGTGTCAGGTATGTGGTTTGTTGATAGCATCAGGGCGAAGACACATGTAATGAAGGAACTGATACATGTATGAAACACAAGGAAAGACACAGCAACCAGGGCTGTGCATCATGACAAACTTAGTTTCTTCTGGTGATTAGATTTTACAATCTGGTTGTTTGACACCGACTACATTAGCAACATAAATATCAGGATGATTGTCAAGTGTGACAGGTTAAAATGACTCCTCTACGGCTAGTATTCATAAAATAACTCTTTATGGCTGTATGTCCCAGGGATAAGTTGAAATGTTTCAGATTAGACTTTTTCAAACTCATAATCCAAATGGACTTTTACTCAGATTACTTTGTGTTTGGGGATTATGCACCAGGCTTTGCCATGTGTCGACTGGATGAAGAGAAATTTCTGCCCACAGAGTTTCTGTTTGCACAATTTTAGCTGTTTTTCATGATGGGAACTAAACTGCTGATTAGTGCAAACAGTTTGTGTTTGACCTGAAGCTTTTTCTTTGAGCACACCAAAAATGTGCCATCCTTCCCAGTTTTCACAGCCTCCAGGCGTCGGGATATGGTTTAATCTGAGCGTTTTCTTTTAAATCTGCTTTCTGTAGGGTTGTCCTTGAAACTTGGCAAGATAGTCACTTGACAGCTGAGCTCATTTGTTTGGGTGTGACTTGAATGTGAACATAAATATTAGCTGTTATAATTTTGAAAGGGGATTCACATTGTCTCGCATATAAAACTTTCAAACTGCAGACAGAGATGTGTAAAGAATTAACTCCACTGTCGGGACAGCCAGAAGGCGAACAGAAGGAGAAAAGATTGACAAATTGCGAGGATTATTTTCTACATAAGCCAGCACTTAGCTCTCTCATTTTGTAGTTCATTCATACAGGCTGCTTCATTTTCAACCCCAAAAAATTAATCACAATTTACTACAATAACAAAATTGACATGAAATTAATAATTTGATAGCTTTAATGCTCAGAGCACTTGTTTCTCAAATCTTACAGTAAAATTCGGTTTGCAACAGCTCCATAACTTTAAACCAAGAAAGAATCACGACATGGTTCACTGAACCCATAATATTCAGTGTCCTATATCAATATCACTAGACCAGCAGTACAGTAAAAACCTTTATCCATTACTTTATGATCACAAAATAGTAAAGTATATATTAAAGATCTGACGTCAGAAGTTCGCAATACCATATGTAGCCCCTTGGAGAAAATATTTGTCACCTTGATGTTTCAGAATCATCAAATGCATCTTAAGGCCAGAAAATATAGGACAAAAAACAGAAAAAGAAGTTGAACAGATTTAATTTAATTAGTCACCCTGGTCAATATGTCATCACTGCAAGAGAGCTTGTTTCAAAGTTTACATTAGATAGATCAGGAGTGCACTAGAAGGTTAATCGAAGGTAATTATTCATGACAGTGATTACATTTTTTAAACAAGGAAGAGATGTTTTTGGATCAGTAACAATTTCATCCCAAAACTGGTCCTTTTTATGACTGATGACTTTAAAAACAGGGCAATGATCAGTTTTATGATGATTGAACACAGCATTAATATTTCAGACATTTAGAATACAAAAACAATATTTCCCTTTCTACCAAGCCACATAAGAGTGGTGGAATATATCAAGCAGAATGTGAAGAGTCAGCTTCTGGAGTTAATGTTCCAAAAAAGGATATAAGAGACTGCAAAAATGTTCAAACTGAACTGCTAGATGAATCACTTTGATCTACAGCATAAAGATCACAAATCAACTGTAGTTTTCTGCTAACTAAACTGTATGCAGAACATTCTGAAAAGATGAAAATTAACCTGCAGATTGAATCAAAGAGTTTAGCAACAGCATTTTTAATTCACATGGATTTAAGGTTGAATTTTCCTTTGCATCGGGTCAATTTAACTTACTAAAATATTTTTCATTTTTAACCAGTAGGTGTCATTACATCAACCTACTTCTATCATTCAAGTCCCTTTGCTACCCTTGTGTCCTGTATTTCTCTTCTATTTCACTCCGCCCCTCTGTTGGCTCAGACTTCTTTATTGTGGCTAATTTCCATTTGGCTCTTCCATAGTACCTATTCCAGTTTACAGAAAGTAGAGCAAAGAGACTGATATGAAATCATTTTAACATACAAACACAAACTGTTTTAGCCAAACTAAAAAAAATCTAAACTACACGGTTCATGCAAGAGTTTCTCGGTCACAACATACGAGGAATAAATGCTGCAAGTCATTGACTCAATGACATTTGCTGGACTTTTTGAGGTCAAAAACTTTTTATCCAATTATAATAACAAACTGAACTTGACTGGACTGAATTTCCTTTTTTTGTAAAGTTCCTCGAGACAACATTTATTTAAAACATTTGCTATATAAATAAACTGAACTAAACTGAATTGATTTGAACTGCTAAAGTCACGAATCTTGCTCTGACGCAACATCTGTGTGAAATTATGATCAACACACATCAGTTGTTGTGAAGGCATGCTGGTAATTAAGCAGATGTGCACTGATATTACCAACTGGGGTAAAGACAAGGACTCACGCAAACATCTTTATGTAATTGCCAAACAGCTAAAACATTGCTTAAGAAAGTAAAAAGAACTTTA
>CAEGAE010096637.1:0-27472 GCA_903067095.1 Girardinus metallicus
AAGGACCGGAGGAGAAACATTTTTCTTAGAGTACTTGAAATACAGCCAATAAAACAGGAAGTACCCCAGCCCTATCAAATGCAGCTTCCGGTTGTCGTGAAAAAGGTCTATTGCGGGCCAAGCCAGCAGAGGGGGACCCGTTCATTGTCCTTGTCACCCTGTTTCAAGAACGGAATGAGATTCTACGGAGGGGTCGTGAGTCGTCTCCCTTACTCTATGAAGGAAAACGTGAATTCATTTTCCCCGATTATTCAACCTGAGTTGCTAAAAAAAACACGCATCGTTTAAGAAAGTGAAGAAGGAACTCCATTTTTGCCCCGGATTCAAGTTTGGACTTCTTTTCCCTGCAATATTACGGATCACTCTTCCCAACGAGCAAATTCGAGGACCCAGCCCTTGCTGCAGACTTTGTTGAGAAAAACATTAAAAATGTGATTGATCCGGCCGCCGCTGCCCAGTGATGGATAACACTTTGTTTGGGAACTGTAATACTCTGTACAATACAATTATTATTTCATACATTATTGTTCTCAATAGTGCTTTTTGATAACTTTATGAATACACTGTGGATATAATTCCTACTTTAGAAATTTATTTTTATTTGTTTGGCTCTTGTTGATACAACCCAGTGGGCCTTTGTTTGTCCGATTGCACATTAGTTCTTCGTGTTTTATAAGATAGTTCACGTTTCTACAAAACCTGTTGTTCTATAGGTGGTGCATTCTCTACATATCGTTATATTTACATCACGTTCCCAGGAGAGTATGTCAGTAGGTAAGACTACTTCCTCTTGTTTTTAGTCTCTAGTAGGCTGGATGCTGTTTGTTTTTTTTGTTTTTTTTTATGGGTTTCGCGCATCCTGTTTGGAGGTTTGCTTCAGCGAATGGCTGGGTTTAGGGAGGTCTTTGGTTTAAAGGGGTGTGTGTGTTACTTCCCTCTTTTTGTCTTTGTATGTCTCTTTCCTCTCAGATGACCAGGGTGATTCTTGTTTACTCTTTTTTATTTTACTCCGACCTATGGCTGATCTTCACTTGACACCAGCTACAGCGGTAGGACAAGAGATCCATTTCACCAGCTTTAACTGCAGGGGGCTCAACAATCCTGTAAAGCATAGTAAGGTACCATATGCAACGATTGGGGGCACATATAGCGTTCCTTCAAGAGACACACCTTAAGAACATGGACCATGTGAAGCTGAACGCAGCTGGATTAGTCAAGTTTATCATTCCTCTTTTAACACTAAATCCAGAGGTGTGGCTATTCTTATCAGTAAATCTGTCCCTTATGTGCACTCTCAAACCATTTCTGTTTCTTGTGGTAGATACATTGTCACTGGTACCATTTGCAATATGCCGGTGGCATTGGCCAATATATATGCTCCCAATTGTGACAACAAATACTTTTTTTTAAACATGTTTTCCAGTCACTTCCTGATCTGTCCATTTATCACTTAATATTGGGAGGTTATTTTAACTGCTGCCTTGATCCTCAGCTGGGTCACATGTCAACAAACATAACCATATTCGCGCTCATCCAAAATTATTAACTCCTTTATGTCCGGATTTAATGTTTATGATGCCTGGCGTTTTCTTCACCCCTCCCAGAAGGTTTACTTGTTTTTTTTCCCCCAGTCCTCCACACCTTTACGCGTATTGATTTTTTTCTTGATTGATAATAGATTGCTGTCCTCTCTCACTCGGTGCAAATATGATGCTATCGTTCGTTCTATCAGATCACACCCCATAGATTTGACTCTCACCCCATTGAGCGGCCACTGTGGAGGCTTAACACCCATCTGCTATCAAATGAAAAATTTGTATCTTTTGTGGCACTACAAATAGATTTTTTTTATAGAAAATAATAGTGGACCTGAGGTGTTGGCCTCACTACTCTGGGAGATACTTAAAGCCTTCGTCAGAGGGGAAATTATCTCCTATGTAAAGTATGAAAATAAGCTGCAAAGAGAGAAAATTAGTACTTTGACGCGCCGCATTTCTCACATTGACAACTTGTATGCAATATCACCTTCTCCCACTTTGTACAAGGATCGCCTTGTGTTGCAAGCTGAGTTTGATGTGCTCATGACACAACATACTACTGAACTGTTACTTCAGTCTGGTGCCCAGTTTTATGAGCATGGAGATAAGGCTGGTAAACTCCTGGCTCACCAAATTCGATGTGTGTTAGCCTCTCGCCACATCTCTCAGATCCAAACTACCCAGGATGTCACAGCTAACCCAATGAAAATTAATTTGGCCTTCAAGGATTTTTATAGGACATTATATTCCTCTGAATGTACTCCTTCTGTAACCGATTTTGATAACTTTATTTGGAAATTCCTATCATCAGTCAGGATGTAGCTGACAATCTTGAGACCTATTGTCATCTCTGAACTTACTGAGGCAGTTAAGGCCCTGCCGGGGGGTGAATGCCCAGGCCCTGAGGGGTACCCTTGGGAGTTTTATAGAATATTTTGGGACAAGCTTTCTCCACTACTTTTGGAGGTATACAATGAATCTTTGACCTCTGGGTGCCTACTTCAGACCCTTAAACAAGCAGTTATTACTTTATTTGCTAAAAAAGGCAAAGACCCTCATCTCTATCTGTTTTTGTCCGCTAACTCAGTACGTTTATTTTGACTTAATCCATTTCATGTATTTCATGTAGATGTATATATGTGTGTATAATTGGGTGTGTTCTAGCCCAATTATGTCTGTATGTTAATGGTACAATGTTAACTATGTAACTACTGCACTGCCTTTACACTGTACCTCATGTTAAAGCATAAATACATTTTAGAAAAAAAAATAAAAGTGCATGAAGTACACAGGAAATGTATTTTTAGCCTTGCTGTAGTACCACCATGCTGTTTTTATAATCACAGAATGTGCACATGTGCCTTCGATGTGTGACTGCCAGCCTAGAAATGTCACAATGCTCTGTAAATCTTGAAAAGGAGGCATCACTTCAGCACCAGCTGCACAATGCCATCAATGGCAAAGAAATGTACCTTCCATTTTTTTTTTATGTAAACGTGTACAGCGTCTTGTAGCATTGTTTAAAAGTGGTTAAATATTTATGCCTTAAAAATCAATTAACAACTTCATAAAATAAGGATTCATATATTGTTAGTTTAATAGTCTAGTATACAAATGGGCTTTTAACCAGTGTGTTATACACACATTGAACCCATTTAACTCGACTTCTATCAACTTAAACATTTTTTTCTAGGTTACAGAGGTTTGGAGGCTGATGCCAGATAGATCTGGCAATTTATCCTAGATTCTAGTTTGCTCTAGTGTGTATATTTTACTAGCATAAGAACTGACACTTCACAGGTAAAAACAAAATGTTGTAGAATATTTTAAATGCTACTGAGACCTTAACAGGAACCTCTGAGCCCTGACAACAAACACAAGAGGTGGCTTTGACGCATGCATCTTGTGCCCTCTACATGAAGGAGGATCTGTGATCCTGCAGGCCTGTTTCTTTTCCAAAAGGCCCTGGGGACCCATTTGGAGTCCACGTCATCAAGAACACTTTAAAATATCAGGAGATTTAGAAAAAAGTTTGATTGCCTCTGCCAGATGGATAGTCAATCTGATGAACTTTAATAACTTTTCAGTGCAATTTAGACATAAGGAGATATCCTTATGGGAACAGCTTTTCACCTCTGAGACAAAGTTTTGAAGCAAACTTCTAAACATTTTCCTAGATATCTTAGGCAAATTCTACAAGTCAAAGTCTAAATGCTAAAGTTTGTTGTATTTAAACTTTGTCATTGATATCAAAAAGATAAGACCAGCAAGAATAAGTGGTCTTGAATTCAGATATTTACATTTCCAGCACTTTTTGCATCCTACTGAGCTAATCAGGCATTCTGATGAATTCAACGTAAAGATAACGTGCAATTCAACCTGAGCTCCATCAAACAGTTCCTCAATCGAAGCCTGATGTCCCTTAATTCTTAGTCTCTAAGACGTCTCAAATAATCATCATTACAGTTGTGATTCTTAAAATTTTTTGCTGCTCTTGTTTGAAAAGTAAAGTTAAAATCTAGAAAAGTGAAGTTACAGTAGCCTTTATATGTCTGGGGAAGAAATATGAGGCACATTAAAAGTACACATACAAAATAAAGAATGTGTTTTTTATATCTCCGGCTCTGCAGATACCAAAGGTTGTACATCAGAAAAGACTATGAACATTTCGTTTTTCTACAGATTCTGTTGCCGTGGCTGCAGGGGGAAAAGTATTCGGTGACTTTTCTGACAAAATGTCTACCTTTTATTTATCCCATGCCGCCTGTGCAGTACTTTGATGTGGAAAGAATTTTGTTTTTTGTTTTGTTTTTTTTGCTTTTTTTTCTACTTTAAGTCTAGGCCCTCCATTTGCCCTTTTTAAATTCCACATATTTTATTTCTTTGTCAGATCTAGAGTCCTTAGTCGGCCGTGAAAGTAGTTTGTTTATTTTAATTTATTTTGAAACTACTGTTGCATAAAACCATTTGTGTTGAATTAAACTGTTTATGAATCCATAAGTGTTAATTGTAGAAAAGAAAAGCTAAAAAAATATTAAAATAGTATAACAAATTGAAAATGACCTTATTTCCTATTGTTTTTCAAGGAAATAAATGGTTGTAAAACGCATATGTTTGCCAGAGGAAAAAGCCTTTGGAGCCATCCCTTTTAAAAATGGGACATTACCTTATTCTGTTCAGTTCAGTTGAGTTCAAAAATACTATCAGTTCCAAAGGGAAATTAAAAGTTGTTGTAACACATATAATATAATTTTCTTCAAAGAGTTACTGTAGACGTTGAAGTTACACTCAGTCTGAATACTTTGCAGTCATTTCTGCCATTTTGGTTGGCTAATGTAATAAACATTGATGCTCAGTGTTCCATTTGTGATATAAATGAAATAAGCATGAACACAACTAAAAGGATTGGGTAAAAAAGGATTATAGACATTATTGAAACAATTCACTTTATATGGACAATCTGAAACTGCCTAAACCTCTCCATCATTGCTGAAAGCATCACTTTGCACACATGCATGCAGATGTCACATCTTACCTAATGACCCACCTAACAAACATCTTACTTGGCAGGGATTGGGCCTAAGACTGATAAATATTCAGTGATAAGTGATCATCCAAACTTAAAGCGCAAATGTTGTTTCAGGTTTAGAGCAATTGGATCTAGATTTGGATTATGCAATGCCAAAAAAAAAATTACAAAGGCTTAAATTAAGAAAAGAAACTGGTGATATTTTTTAAAAGATGAAAGAAAATGCATAATGCATTTAATCTGCTGTAACAGTTTGTAAAGTACTGTAGAACCTATATTTTTTGCACTGCTACTTGCTTTTCTTTTTATGCCAAATGGATAAATTGGATGTTCTTGATGCAGAATTTGAACAGCTCTTCACATGGTTATTCATGTGTACTTAATTGCATATGGAACCGTTGGCTGAAACGTAATCCTTTTTGACATAAGTAATGCGTGAATAAGTACTGTAATGAACAATATTAGAACAAAAATGTAGTTTTGTGAATTTTCCCTCCATTCCTGCAAGCCATTCCCCATGAGAACTGATTGCAATGATTTTCCTCTCATTAGCTTTTCTCATGTCTTTCCTGTGGGAGGACATGCTAGTCAGATTTGCCTTGTTTGCATTTAGATTTGTTTTTAGGGGAAGGAGTGGAGGCAAAAATAGGCAGCAGGTTTCAGAGGGAGTGAAGTGGAGGGGGAGAAAGTGGTCAGGCAATGTTAAAATATGGATTTTCATGTGAAAATTGTAAAGGTTAAAAGTGTTAAGCCAGTCTCACTTAGGAAGGATAAACAACATAACTCCCACAACACATAACCTGTACATTCAACAGGGTTATTATCTAATAACACTGTCATATTTAGTTATTTCTGTTATTTACGTAAAGTTCTTTGAAGAATAAGACAAAAAGAGCAAAAGAGATAGCATCTAACTATCTATAGATCTTAATGAACATACTTGTCATAAAGAAAAACAAACTTAGGAAGATGGCAAAACATAAAAAGAGATTAAAGGTCCCCAGAGAATTGCGTTGTTAGCAGTTAAGGAAGAGACCAAGAGGAGGCTGATGAGAATAAAAGGTAATATTCCCTTTTTTACAGTGTTGTAGACAACGCAATAAACAATCTTGTCATCAGTGCTATACATCATCCTTTGTGCAGTGCAGGTCTGTCCATGTGAGCAGCTTCCTCCTTCCACAGTCAGCCCATTGCCTGACCATACATATCAGTCTCAATCAGACGACTTTCGACCTTTTTCACCTTTTTTTTTTCTGGCAGTTCACTCTAACTACACTTTATATTGTCAACCGAGGATGCTAAGTTTTAAACATCACGACTCGCTGTTTATCTCTAAAAAACATTTTCTTCTCCACACCTTAAACACACTTTCTGCCCCACAGAGGTTAAATCCACCCTCCCTTTTTGCCTTCAGAGTAGTGTCAGTTAAGCATAGATTCGATTCATCAAAGGTTTTAGTCCATATTGTCAAGATGTCATGCAGATTTGTTGACTCCACATTCATGATCAAGACTAACTGTGTCATCACATTCTACATGTGTTCTATTGGACTGAGATGTGGTGAGTGTGAAGGCTGCTGGGGTACAAAGAGCTCAGTGTCAAATTCAAGAAACCAGACAAGGCACCTCCTCATGCTTGAAGTAAGATATCCAGGTATGCTGGGGCATTTAAGAGTCTTTGTTGACACTAAGAGGCCTAAAGCTTGCCAGACCGTTAATACAAGACATGCTGGATCCATGCGTTCAGGTTTTTTATGCCAAACTCTGACTCTGCCTAATGCTCCAATCTGCTATCTTAATCGGAGTGGCACATGGTGTGGTCTTCTGCTGCTGTAGCAAATCTACTTCAAGGTTCACGATGTTGTGTTATCACACTTGTTATTACACCCAATTTATCGCTAAAGAAGTGTTAGTTGAGGTACTATTCTCTTTCTGTTATCCTAAGTGAGTCTGCTTGTTCTTCCTCTGAAATGAACAAAGTGTTTTTGTGCACATAAGTGCACTGGATATATGAAGACTGTTCTTCATATATCCAGTAGAAGGTTTGTATGGAAATTCCAATAGATCAGCAGTTTCTGAAATATTCAATCCAACCTCGTGTGGCATCAATAACCTTGCCACGTTCAAACTCTCTTTAATCCCTTTTGTTTTTGTCAATCTGATGCTTGGTTTGAACTTCAGCAAGTTGTCTTCAGTACAACTCGATGCCAAATGGCATCAATGTGATTTGTTGGCTATATTTTTGTAAACAATTGTACCTAAAAAAGTGGCCAAGGAATGTGTTTCTTTGAAAAGACCAAAACTCACACATCCTTAGAGTACAAGATTGTAGTAGGGCATGTTTTTCTACTGAAATGGACCTGAGTTGAGTTTCTTCTTTCAACTATGTGATCAAAATTACCATAAAATTGCTCTTTATCGCCCTCTTGACATATGAAAAGGGGTTTATAGGAGAAGCGAAATGGCAAGAAAGTTTGAGCATGTCTGCAGAGTTCAGTATATGTCTTCTGTAAGCGAATAGCATTTATCACCTCAGGCAAATATATTGTTAGGGCCTCTGAAGCAGCAAGGGCAAATATACCCTGTAGTGCATGAGTCCCAGTGTGTATTTTATCCATTACTCACCACATTTACTATTCCCAAGCATTAGTTCTGACACACACATGTCTGACCCTCCAGTACTTCCTGTCTAACGTCAACCTGGCTTGAGTTAATTGGTACAAACATCCCCGAGGTTACATTTTAATTAAAAAACGTGAAGTAAATCACATTCTTTGAATTACTACCTGGGAATTAGTAATTGATACTACCACCTGAAACACATCATAGAAACATGCATTCAAGTGAGATGTCAATCAGGTGCATTTTTGTATTTGCCTCAAGGCAGAAAACTTCAAAGGTGAATACACTAATATTGTAAAAAATACTGTATATATTATTTGGTTAAAAATTCCAATATTTTAGCAATTTTCTAACAAAGTTCTAACTGAGCTAGTTTCCTTTTCTAAATAGAATCTCTTCCTAAGACACAGTTTTTGTTATATTATCTTTGCAACACTATATCCTATTCTAATCAGGCAAATTCTTAACTAAAGTGGTTAAATTTACTTGGTTGAGCTTTAATAAAATCATGCCTGATCAACTTACTAAACCATCAGATTTTATCTTCTTATTACAATGTTTTTTTTTTTTTAGGGCTGTCAACGTTAAGGCATTCCCGCATGTAAAATGTGTTAATATTACATAATGCAGATTTATCAAACTGTCTATCTTGACCTGAAAACCTGTTTCCCATGAAGAGTTACCTAGTTCACAGCAGCGCATTATAGGCTTGACACACGGGTAGTGATGAACAACAAAAGATGACAATTTTGCAACAGCAGGACAGCAACAATAGTTGAAAAATGTTGAACTTTCTTGTGTTGCTGCACTTGTACGTCTATGTGTAGGAGCTCAAAAATTCACTTGCACAAATTACAACGGTCGCTCGGATGGATGAGGACAAGCAACTGTCACCTCATCACTCCAGTTCCACAGCAAAATGAATGGAGAGGGACATTCCTAAAATAATGCTTAAAACAAAATGACTTGAAGCTTCCTGAATATAAAAATCTGGAAAACTGAGAATCTTCAGACATGTTTGGTTTGAGACAATCAAACATGCTCTTAAACATTTTTATTTTTGAAAACATGCATACACTGTCGATTTTAGATATGGGCTATATGCCAGGGTGGCATGAGAAAGGGAAGGGGCACCCAAGAACTAGAAAATAAAATATACCGTTCTGTCAGTTATCCCCTGAACAAGTTTGCTACTTCTTGTATGCATGTGTAGTGGAATAAGTTTCCCTCAGCTGCTGTTGAGTAATGGGAGACTACATTACCTGCTTCTGCTACAAAAAATGTAAGATAATTGCTTGCATTTTAATTACTTGGAGTGCGGCAAAAGGAGGGGCTTGCCCAGGGAATCATTTCTATAAGAACCACAACTGTGGGCATTTTTATATTACAAGCTAATTAATCGTGACTAATCACAGCAGATTAAATTCTTTAATATCTATAGAGGTACTTATACCTCTATAGAAAATCATGGATCAGTAATTAAAAGTTCAGATGATCCATTTCTTTTATGATCTTAAAATTCTCGTGGGTCTCAATAATTGTGGAAAATTTGATTTGGTAAATTATGAATAAAAACTCAGGTTTATTTGTTCTGCACATTTCAGTGTAATCAATGATTTACTATGCTAGTAAAAGAGGAGTTGATTTCAAGACATTTTACAAAGTCAAAAATATGGACACCTCTGTCTTCTTACCTTTAACTTAAAAGTCAGAAGGCAATGTTAGGAGTAGGAACCTCTGGTAACGTCAGGTGGGTTCTGTCACCTGTATTACATTTCTGCAGAACTCTGGGTGGCCCTGGGAGGTCATCAAGTGTTCTTCAACCGCTGTTATGTTTCTGGAAGTTATACTGAGTCAGAGAAAGACTCACTGGAAGAGAGTGTGTAGGAGCTGCTGGTCGACTGCTGCTTTGAACCCAGCCTTCTACAGAAGCTCTGCTTTTAGCTGCCTCCTTCAGGTCTTTTTTATTGCCTCAGACACTTCTCTTCATAACGTACGATTATGAATTTGGTGTGTAAATGTGTAATTCTCAATATGACGTCTCAAATGTAAGTCACATATTATTGCTACGGACAGCAAAGGTGTTAAAATACATTGCAAGTAATGCAAGATGATGAAATAAGTACAAGTTTTTACTGTGGGAGAATAAATAATTCCCTATAACTTATGTAAACACAGACACACACACAGACCTGTACACCAAAAATCCCACTGCACAGGACTAAAGTATAACAAACCTACCTATCATTGCTGCTTCTATTGTGAGAATTTTTTTTAATGCAGTTTTTACCCTCAGAAAATAACACCTTGATGTGCATTTGTATCATTGTGCTACTGCTCTTGCACACCTTAAAAGGTTACAAAACACACTGCTGTGAAAACCTAACGCTCGCTGCATGCTGATTAACTGAAAGGCAATTTACTGCCTCGCAACACAACCTATGTTTCAGGCAAAAATTTGAACCAGTTTTCTCTGCTGAGAAAATCACCTCCATACTGAGGGAGCAACTTAAATCATGGTCAGTCAGGCATATAGACAGACGATATGGGGGAAAGAAGTGCACTGAAAGCACACAATGCATGTATCTCTCATATTCTTGAAGGAAAAACAACAAACCAGAAATACTAACAATATTATCATATTACTTTATAGGTTTGTAATAAGATACAATATTTCCAACACTTATAGAACAAGAACCTGCTAAAAATCTAATCATAGTTTCCTTTATTTAAACTATTTCCTTTAATGTAGCTACGACTCAGTAAATTGGAATAATAAAAAGTGTATTTGTTTCATTTAAGATCAAGATGTTAAAAAAGTTTAAGAAACAGTTAATGTCACACAGAAGAAAGTTAATTTCACGTGTTTGGTTTTTTTTTTTTACTGTTAATGCTAATTATTTTATCACTATGATGCGAATGAAAACTTCCAAAGATTTAACATCATATGTTTAAGGCATATTCAGGAAATATGTTACAACTGCTGCATTCTTTGAGTTAATCTTCTCCTCAACAACACCAAATGTGTCTTACAATGAGAAAAATGACTGGACAGTCACTCAATTGTCCACAGTCCTATTTTCAACTCAAAGTAAATTTTCTTTGAAAATCTAACTTCTAGAACCTGGAAGAATAGTGACGAGAACATTACCTGATGTCCAGTGGGATGTTTTTATAGCCAATAAGGACTTTTGGAGCCATGTCATCTGATTCTGTTGGTCCACAGTTTTTCTTTGTCAAGCATTTCATGCTTTCCTCTAAAGACAAGCTTCATGCAGATTCTGATTTAATTCTTCAGCAGGATTTGGCAATGTCTACTTTAAAGACCACACTATCATTGTGCTTTACAGCAAACTCTCCTGAAATAAACCCCATACAGAATCCAAAAATCATTGCCAAGGGGAAGTTTGAAGACACCAGAATCAACAATGCAGAGAAGCTGAAGGCTCTTATTAAAATAATCTGTGCTTTCATGTGGCATTAATGCAGTAATTCATCCAAACTAAAGACAAACCAAGTATTGAGAGCATTTTCATCAAAGTAGCGAAAAAATAAAATGCCTGGATTTCACCAGTATGTGTGAAATTGTTTATTATTGCATATTAGTTTTACATTTTGAATCGAATTGCTGGATAAAATAACTTTTCAGTGATATTCTACTTAATTTGTATAATGCTATTTGCACATCTATGGATTCTTATCACATGCCTCAGCTAAGCTGTCACGCAGACGCTAACCTTTTACTTTTTTGTGTGGGCATCCCCATGTGCTGCTTGCAATTTATGTTTTGTCTTTCTGATCCTACTTTCAGCTAAGTACCAGTTTACGAGCTGTGCCAGATCAAGGAATGCCGTGTATCTGTGTGTGCATACAGTGGGAAAAAAGTATTTAGTCAGTCAAAAATTGTGTAAGTTCTCCCACTTAAAAAAGATGAGAGAGGCCTGTAATTGACATCATAGGTAGACCTCAACTATGGGAAACAAAATGAGAAGAAAAAAAAAATCAGAAAATCTAAGGGTTGAAAATAAGTATATGGTCACCGACAAACGCAAGATTTCTGGCTGTCACAAACCTGTAACTTCTTCCTTAAAAGGCTCCTCTGTCCTCCACTCATTACTTGTATCAATGGCACCTGTTTGAACTCGTTAACAGTATAAAAGACACCTGACCACAACCTCAAACAGTCACACTCCAAGTTCCACTAAGACCAAAGAGCTGCAGAAGGACACCTGAAACAGAATTGTAGAGCTGCACCAGGCTGGGAAGACTGAATCTGCAATAGACAAGCAGCTTGGTTGAAGAAATCTACTGTGGGAGCGATAATCAGAAAATGGAAGACCTACAAGGCCACTTCTAATCTCCCTAGATTAGGAGCTCAACGCAAGATCTCAGCCCATGGGGTCAGAATGATCACAAGAATGTTGAGCAAAAATCCCAAAACCACACTGGGGGACCTAGTGAATGACCTGCAGAAAACTGGGATCAAAGTTACAAACGCTACCGTAACACATTACGCCACCAGGGCCTCGGATCTTGCAGTGCCAGACGTGTCTCCCTGCTTAAGCCAGTACATATCCAGGCGCATCTGAAGTTTGCTAGAGAGCATTTGGATGTTCCAGAAGAGTATTGGGAGAATGTTCAGATAAAACCGAAGTAGAACTGTTTGGTATAAACACAACTCATCGTGTTTGGAGGAGAGTGAATGCTGAGTTGCATCCAAAGAACACCATACCAACTGTGAAGCATGGGGGTGGCAGCATCATGCTTTGGGGCTGTTTCTCTGCAAAGGGACCAGGATGACTGGTCCGTGTACATGAAAGAATGAATGTACACGTGAGATTTTGAGTGTAAACCTCCTTCCATCAGCAAGGGCATTGAAGAAGAAATATGGTCTTTCAGCATGACAATGATCCCAAGCACACTGCCAGGGCAACAAAGGTGTGGCTTCGTAAGAAGCATTTCAAGGTCCTGGATTGGCCTAGCCAGTCTCCAGATCTCAACCCCATCGAAAACCTTTGGAGGGAGTTGAAAATCCGTGTTGCCCGCCACCAGCCCCAGAACTTCACTGCTTTAGAGGAGATCTGCTTGGAGGAATGGGCCAACATTCCAGCAATGGTGTGCCAACCTTGTGAAGACTTACAGAAACTGTCTGACTTCTGTTATTGCCAACCAAGGATATATTACAAAGTATTGAGATGAACTTTTGTTATTGACCAAATACTTATTTGCAAATAAATTCTTTAAAAATCAGACAATGTGATTTTCTGAATTTTTTTTTTTCTAATTTTGTCTCTCATAGTTGATGTCTACCTATGATGTCAATTACAGGCCTCTCTCATCTTTTTAAGTGGGAGAACTTGCACAATTAGTGACTGACTAAATACTTTTCCTCCCCACTGTATAGGCTATAAACATAATAAAATAATTGCCCTAATCAACCTTTGCTCCCTGTGTGTTTTTAGGCTTGTTTGAATGGTTTAGTTTTACAACCAACTCATGTTTAACTGGATCGATGTAGAGTTTTGTGAGCTAAACAGTCCTCACATTTTTTGCATTTGGTTTTCATCTTTCCCATAAGTCGCATTGCATGGCTTTTTGTCTTCTCTGATTTATCGATTTATATTATTGAGATAATCCTATTTTCCTACCCCTTTCCTCTCCCATCTGGATCCCATGGCTTCATGTGGTTGCCACTCCTTCTACAGATGTCTTTCCTCTGTATTTACTGCCAATAATGTCTGTTTCTTTATTCCCCCACCGGTACTTATAGCTATCTACTTCACATGCTCCTCATTTTCTTTCCTCATCTCCACTGGAGAAGGATTGACTGTCTTCTTCGAACATTTCAAATGTAGATCTTCAACCTCCAGTACTGACACACAAACTGCAGATCCTCATTGTCTCTTTTCACTTTTCAATTACTTGTCATCTCACCAAAAATATTTCAAAATCCAAAAGTTTAGCTAAAGGGATTGGCCAGGAGTCCAAGATGGCCACAGATTGAAGCACATGTTTTAATTTCTCATCTAAAAAATATTTGTATCTGCAAGCACTACTTTATGAACCTTCAACTATTGTCATGTTTCTATAAAACAGCTATTTACACATAATCCAAGGATTATTTATAGGGGAAACAGAGATTATTGGCAGCAACATTTTCCTTCTCCATCCATTGTCTACATTTCCAGAAGTCATTAGGTGAAAGATAGGGTTAAACCTGGACAGATTGCCAATCCACACAGGACAAACACACTCATTTAATTTGTAAGGGTAATTTTCTGAGAGACTAATTATCCTAAAGGTCATGTTTTTGGACTGTAAGAAAACTTACGCACGCATCGGGTGAAAGGCCCCTGGCTGATATTCGAGCTTGACTTCTTGCTGTGAGGAAACAGTGCTAACAATTGTACCATGGTGCAGCATTGATTACATTTTTTATTTATTCATAATGAAATACCTTTTTTGTCCTTTATAGTGCTTTTTTGAATCTGTGTTACTTACTTCTGACCATGCCCTTAAATGATTGTCTCTCTCATATACTATACAATATGTGAATCTGCTCTTTTTGGTAAGAGAAGACAATGCGATATTCTTGGATTGCCGACAACATGTTAGTTATATCCTGTTTACAGAACCTCACCGTAAAATTTCACAGCAATACAAAAAACAATCTAGATCTATTATAAATGTAATATATCCAGGATATTTTCTGCCTTGTGTGCTACAACTAAAGAGTATGTGTTTAACACTTTTGTCTTCACCCACTTTGAACAGCTATTGGAGGAATCATGAGACCTAAATTCTTGCATTTTTGAATAAAGTTGTGGTGCAGTAACAGTTTCAAGTGTTTTATATTGTCTTGAATATGTTTTACATACAAACAATTTGCCAGCATTATTTTTTTTTTATCAACCATCACAAATGCATTTGTTTTCAAAAGAAGAGTTGGTCCTACCTCAAAGAAAGCAATTTATATTGATTATCTTCTTAGCAATGGTTAGAGGAGCCATACTGAAGGGGGTGGTTCACAATGCTGAGACTACAGTGTCTGAAAGCTATGAATGTCATTTGTGCACAGCGGCACTTCTGTCTTTAGCAATGTCTCCTGCTGCTGAGCCCAAGCCTTTTAAGACAGGCAATCCCCCACATGTGTGGAACCGTGGCAGATAAAAGGTCACTGTGCCAATCAATAGGCTGCCTGGTTCTGCTTCAGCACACTGGATTAATCAACCTGCTGCTCCTGACAGGGGGAGATATCAGAGCCTGATAATCACAGAAGAATGGAAAGGAGAGAAGTGTGATACATGAGGATTATTTGGGAAGGAATTCAGCCATGACATTTTCCTGTTATTGTCACCATGTATATTTTTGTATCACCTTTTAATTTCTAAATTGACTAACCCAATCCATCTCTTTTTTTTTCTTTTTAAAGGTTTTATTGTCTCTCTGGGCATATTAACAGCAATGTGTGTCTTAAGTAAGTTCATGCTGATTGCGTTTGGTTGGGGCGTGCCGTTAAAGAAGCACACAAGCTGTCCTAAAAGAGGCATATCTGTGGTCAAATCAGAACCTCTCCAGCTTAACTTAACATTAGAGAAACCACAAGGCTAGTAAAAAAAACCCTTTGTTTAACTGTGCCAGCAGTCATTTAGCCAGCACGCATGTGGAAATCTGTAAGGGAACAGTAACATCTGTATTTATCTGATCTGGTCTAACACAACCATTGCTGTTCTTCTTTGCTATGATCCTGGTTACTGTTGGCCAAGTTGGATGTTTTTAATACGTCCTTCTGCATTTCATTCATTTAGATATCAGTTCTTTGTTCTCACCCTCAGTTCTGGTCCTGGTATCTCTTACTTTCCACTGGCAACAGAGATTCTTTATATGGTTTAGGTCAGATTATGTTAGTTTACTGGAAAATCAAGCACATTAAAGGTTGCTAAGTCAAGTCAAGTTTATTTGTATAGTATATTAAAACTCAGTCGATCAACACCAGCAGATGAAATAGCTCCAGAAATAATCTCAGATGGTGGAAATTTCACACTGGACTGCAAGCAGCTTTGATTTTGTCCCTCTCAACATTTCCTCCAGAATCTGACGTCTGCATTCAAGATAAAATGGAAAACTTATGTTTATCATAAATAAGCAAAAGTTAAATTCTTGTCCCACTTTCAACGGTTCTTTTTTCTGAGTGACTTACCGCAAGAAATGTCTTGGACACGTCTTTGTGCAGTGGCTCTGGAGGCGCAAACTCTAATGGCTGTCCACAATCCATGAATCACTCCCGAATTCTTTTCTCTGTCTTTTGCTCTTCATAAATCTTTCAAAAAAATTTTTGAAACATGCTTCATTGCTGTAACTAGAAATGTAAAACTTTGAAAGCTACATTTGCTGTTGAAGCCCTCTGTTGACATTTTCTGGTGTCAAATACCTTAATGATATCTGTGACTTTCCTACAAAGTCCAGACCACAAACGCTTCAGCTCAATCCTATTACATCATTTGTGATGGCATGAGGCTCAATAATTTCCTAATACAGTTAGACATTGTTGATTTTAGCTAGTGTTACTCAGACAACAGTAAAAAGTTAATTTGTTTTATTTGCAACACAAGACACCCCTGCAGCTCAAAGGAAACATGTCAAGAGCATTTCCCTGAGCACTGTATCAACTTTAAAAGCCACAAACCAACAAACCTCAGTTTGAAACCCCACTCTATCAGTGACCCCTAAAATATCAATGTTTTGTTTTCATCTGTCTGAATTAGAAGAGGCCTTTCTGCCCAACATAGTTAAGTAATCCATGCGTACCAAGTTTTAATGAAGACAGTTATTTGAGATGTTGTTTTTTGTACTCCTGAATTCTACCATGAACCAAACATGAGAGACAATGTCTCAGTAAAGAAAGTCGAGTTTAAGATTTCTAACAGCAAAACAAACATAGAACACATCAAAAACACTAAATGCTCCAAAAATACTTACACATTAAATGGACAGACACAACAAACCATCACATAAGAAAAATGTTAAAATGCTATTCAAAGCAAAGGAAAGCTTTGAAAAGTTAACAATAGTCCCATTAAAATTGTTGAAGATGTTGGACAATATTGCCACATAGTGTTTCCTGATTATCTGTACCTGTAATATTATTTACCAAAATCTGCTCCACTGTGCACTTCTGTAAGTTTCACTTCTCTCTCATCCCTGTTGTTTGTCAATCATACCCTTGTTGTTCACCTGTCACTAGCTCCTTTTACAAATATTTGGTGTGATGTCTTTATTGTCCTAAGAATACCCCCGTAATGACTGAATTTGACAGAAAACAGTGGTAAAGGCCAAATTATGGTCTGAAAACCCAGAAAATGTTGAGAAAACCGCTCATAAATTTGGTAGAAATGCAAACCAAAACCTCAGTTTTAAGAGCATGAGGCAAGGCACCTGCATAAATATGATCTTCAGAAAATTATAACAGGAAAGGAGTTACCATATCCTCACCTCAACATTCAGTAGAAGATATTTGCAAAATAACATCTTACCAGGCCTCACACAACCCTGGAGATAATTTCTCTGGACACTTGAAGTAGTAAAAAGAACACTGTATGCTGTTGGCTCATGGTACAGTTTGTGGAAAACATTTTGGTTGCTGATGCTTTTGCCAAGACAATGCTTCTCACGAGTGAAGACAGTAAAAAATAGATGATTAAAATAGGGTGACAACATTACAGCCTCACGCCCTGTGATCACTCTCAAAATCACATCAATTACTTCAGTCACCAATCATATTCAGCTAAAAAAATTATAGGAGAACAAAAACAAAAACTGTGAATCTGAAATTTTTAATTAGTCTGAACTAGAACTTTCAAAAAGAAAATAGTTGAAGAATTAGATATTTAGTAGTACTGATCGTGGCACCAATCCAAATGTTGGTGTCACTTAATTTTAATTTTGTTGTAAAAACAAATGAAAAAGGGGAAACTCTTACAAAACATCTTATTCTATTCATCTTTCTAAATCATCCAATATTTGTTTTTCTTTTCTATTTCCATGTGACATTTTAGCTTCTGTATACAAAGCTTGAAAACAAATTTATGTGCTAGAGTTAAGGTGACAAGGGTAACAAAAGATAGTTTTGAATTTACTGTCCTTGCGGTCCAAGGGCATCCTCCCTTTTATTCTCTTCCTCCCCAATAAAAGAGGAAAACTTGCAGCTGAAAAGAATCTGCAGAAATGTGCCTGAGCCTGTCATCTGTATGGGACAAAAACCTTGTGGAGTGTGTGAGACCTTGTAATTCAGCCATCTACATGGAAAGTTTCGGGACACAGAGTCCCGTGGGCTGTTTTAGCCTGATCTCAAGCCAGCTGTTATCCCAGAATTATTTGTGTCTGCTGCAACAGTGATAACATCTTTCTCGTGTCTGTTGGTGATTGATGTCAGCTTTGTTGGTGAATCACTAAGTAGACATGCATTTCAAGCACGACAATGCATCTGGGTAGATATAAAGCATTTGAAGATAAGGAGACATGCATATCATTTATGTGGCTATAGAATATATATTTAGGAGTACTTTACTAAAGGATATGTATTTGTTTGGATTAAAACTGTGAAGCATAAAAATAAGTAGTTTTTTGGGGCAGATTATAAATTAGTAAGTCAAATCAAATTCAAATTGTAATACATGCTTTTGAAATCAGCTAATTTTAAGCTTAAAAATATCTTCAACTACAATATTGACAAACTATTACTTTTATGTAGACAGTTTATCAACCCTGCCCAGTCTTAATGTTTTGCTACTTTTTGCCATCAATATAAAAATGTCTTTCATCATCACTCGTCATTCATCTATGTTGTAGAAGCCATAACAGTTTACCATAATGAGTTGCATTTATGTTCCTCTTCAATGCCCTCAGAGTCACTCGTTTTGAAACACTCCAGTTCGATATAAATTTAGTATTCAGTTTGTGTTGATTTTGCCAAACTAAACATGAGGCAGCTGGTATTTCACTGAGAGTAAAACCACTGGTCAAATCTAAATCCGTGCCGGTCCTGGGTCATGAACACATAAGCAATTAAAGCCTGAAAGCAAATACAGGAGGAGCTGTGGCACAGGAGAGAGCTTGTACCTATAGAAGAATGATTGACAGCTCCAAGACATTCCTCCTGGCTCTGCATGGTTGTTTCTGATCAAGTAGTGTATTTCTATTGATAGCTTTAGGACCAGGAGAATGTAGAGGAGCTTGGTTTTTTTTCACAGATTTTCTGTCTCATGTCATACTGTTAGGAAATAGTAACAGTTTAAACAAACATGTAAAAATCATCTTGTTTATAAAAGTTACCTACTGCAGCTTTAGTTGAGAAATAACTCAAATCTCTACTTTTTTATTCCTTAAAATGCCCAAACTTTGCCAACAAGACTAGATTCCAGGCACAGCCAAAAGCAGCAAACCTCAAACCAGATGCTTTAAGCAGCACATTTTATTGCAACAGCCGATCAAATGGCATGAGATAACTAGATAATGTAAAGAGACACTAGGACTAAACTTGTCAATTTTAATAGATACAACAGATCAAACATTTTCAGAATAAATATCTTTTCTCAAAAATCTGTTGTTGTTTCCTCCATTTACCTAAACTGCATCAGCTTAATAAGAAGCAGCTTACAAAGCTTGCATTTCAGGACGCAACATATGTTACCGTTTCAGAAACTGAACCTATATGACTCAGAGGATCTGAACTCCATTGTATTACTATCAGATTTGATTTTTATGATACATCTTGTAATGAAATAAGGAGAGATGTGGTGATTAACCCTTTCTTTGACCACAGTGGGAGTCTCTCTGCAGTGAGAACAACATAAAATTGAATGCCAACAGCAAAACATATTGGATTAAAACAGTACAATATTAAATATGCCAATTTCCTTATCATTCCACATCCCTACAAGATAAAAAACTGAAGATTTTGGCATTTTCTGTTTTTTTGCATATCGTCTTCACAATGGTTACAGTTTTTTTTAATCAGTGTTCTCAATCTCTAAACAGAAAATCTTCAGCTTTATGTACCTCCTTTCTTTGTACCAGATCTAAAGGATCTGGTATGCCATTGTTTTGTGTGATATATGGCCAAAATTTCAATAGTGTTGATGAAATATTTCCTTTCAGTTAGAGCGTGAGTGACCATTCCCACTATGGTCAGCAAACTTCTAAATCATTTTGGAATGCGTGTAAAAACAGAGTTAGAGAAATATGTGTCCTAGCTATAACTGGCCACTTAAGCATACTGTAATGATTCCCATTGCTCAGATAGGAACAGGAAAACATTATTCTTAAGTCGGAAATATGAGATGTTAGCCAAACAAGTCTTAAAAAGTAAATTATTTGTATTCAACACATTAAAGGCATATTTCCTCTCGCTATGTCACTTTGCATTGGTCTAAGCCAAAGGTCTCCAACCCTGGTCCTGGAAACCTACTGTCCTGCAGGTTTTAGATGCGAACCTAGGTCAACACAGCTAAATCAGATGAATGGCTTATCACCAGGCCTTTGCCAAACTTGATGGCTTGCTGAATAAGTAGTTCAATTATTTGATTCAGCTGTTGCATCTAAAACATGAAAAACAGTAGATCTCAAGGAAAGCTGATTTATGTAAACAAATAACCTTTAGAATAATTCAGAGGACATGCTTAGCAGACTGCAACAGTATTAAACAGCAAAAAGGTCTTTATGAGGTCTCCTATTCCCTTCTGCATTTAAGAAGGTTAAAACAAACAAACAAACAAAAAAAGGTACCAAATAGTCATTCAACACATACACCAGGTCCAGGGACAAAACTGAAACACAGATTTTGTCATTTGCTCCCTGTGTTTTGAGAATTTTAAAAAGTTAACAGTTTCTCACGCATGTCTACTGCAAGGAGTAGCAGGCGAATACAATGGGTATAGAGGTCTGCTTGAGGTCAGTAGTATAAAGGACATCCTGCTCTCTGGAGCTGTTGCCATATTGATTTCTATCTTAACGTGTATGTTAGCACATAAAAAAGCAAGTCACAATACAAGAGTCAAACTATGATGAAATGAAATACATGTAGTTTTTTCTCACATATTTGTAACAAGACGAATATGTACTGCTTTGAAAGCATCCCATTTTAAACAATGTGTGGATGAAAAATGTAGAATCAACAATGGGTCATTATTTTTTTATTTATTCTTTACAAGACATAATCTTTGGACATAATTCTGTGCTCCTTCACTCAACTTCTTTGGTTGACCGTGGAGAGTTCTGCTCTGGGAGGAATCACACATAACACCTTGTAGCACCATGGGAAGAAAAATGGCTAAATTGGCACAACTTGGACATTTTCCCTTTTGGGGTGTACTCAGTGGGTTAGACATTAATGGCGATGTATTTTAAGGTGATAGCAAATTTACACTGCTACATAAGTTGTACATTGTTAAACTTTATATCATATCAAAGTGTAATGTCTTCATTGTTGTCCCAAGAACAGACATAATAACAAAAATGTGAGGCATGTACTCACTTTTGTGCGATACTGTAAATACCTTGCCGGACCTACTTAGTGTGTTTCTATTTGAAATGACCCAAAAATGCTAAATTGTGAAACAAATGTATTTATCCTGTCATCATAATGAGGCCAAAAGACTTGAGGTTTAAAAAAAGTTTAGAGAGGGAACAAATAGGGATGCAGGGGTTTCTACTTACAAGAAAATTAGTTGTATCCAAGTGAAGAGTCCAGAAAAATGAAGAAGACAAGACTAAAGATGATGCTGTCGTTCAAATGAAAACCACCTGGGAAGTAAAATCACTTTAAAACATCTCTGTTGCCTGGGACTGATCAGCGTTTTTGGCTGGGTTAAATTTGCTCTGCAAAATCAGCTTCAGATTAAGCTCTCTCACACAACGGATAGATGCGCAGAAGAAACTGTTCCAGAAAACAACACAAAATTATCTATATTAGCATTTACACGCAAACAAAAGAATGCATGCTACAAGCATTGACAACGCAAGGTATGTTTTGGTTTTGTGTTTTATATAACACAATGGCAAAACAGTTTTAAAAGAAGTTCATTGAGTCCTATTTGTAGAGTGAAACCTTAATGTGTTTTGTTGAGAATTTGCAATGGTCACAAAATAGCACAGAATTTTAAAGAAACAAAATGAGCATTAAAGAACATTAATGAGCAAACAACATCATGGAGACCAAGAAACACAAACAAGGATAAGCTTGTAAAAATGTTTAAAGGAGGATTAAGTTATAAAGAAACATACACAACTTAACATTTACGAGAGCCCTGTTTCAATCCAAAATTAAGAAAAAGAAAGCACATGGCACAAGTACAAATGTACCAAAACATGGCTATCCACTTAGACTGATAGTTTAGGCAGAACATTACTAAGAAAAGCAGCCAAGAGGCCGATTGGTAATTCTAGAACAATTGCTGTGGTCCACAGCTCAGGTGGAGAAATTTGTTGACAACTATTAATTTTCCACCTACATATCTTACATTTACAAAAGAGCAGCGAAAAAGGAATCCAATGTTGAAGAAAACAAAAACCCCAGCTTCAATTAATCTCAAGCTGTGAAGGTTAGTTTTTAGAGCTTAGTTATTACCTCTGAATGTGTAAGAATTAATCAAATGCATAATTAGATGTAGGCTACCAAACAGGCCTTGGAGAGACACCACACGAAAAAGAAAGCTTTTTTGCATTATTCAAAGCAAAACAATGCTGCCATGTCCATGATTTTGTGACAGAAGGGCAAAATCAAAAGAAGACTGAGCCAAACCACAAACCATATGAAGGGTCTCATAAAATAACAGCTCATTGCCATCTTTATTAAACTACAGTCATCAGTACCTGAACAAATCCCGATAAATGAAACCTGTGGCTCAGGAAAGTGTTTCATATAGAATTAGAATGGGTGCACATTGAAAGTTGACTTGCCATTGCACTGCTTCATAAGTGTGAACAAGAAGTCCTGTGTTTGGTGTCTTTTTATGGCCACTCTGAACACCTGGAACACAGTGTGAGGTGCCTGAACACTCTTCAAAGTACCATGTGCCTATAGCAGTGGGATCTAATGGCCTACAAATGAGAAGCCTGCTAGGCTTTCTCTTACACCTTCAACCCCCACATGGCTCCCATATTTACTTTGAAACTCACACACACACTCACAGAGCTCTTAGCATTTAGCACAATGAGCTCTTGACTATCAAAGCTGCCTGTTTTCAAACTCTTTTCCCGTCTTTGTTGCTAACAGTCTCTGATGTCCAGGAAATTAATCATTTGGAGAACAGGTGAGAGTGTGCTGCTCTGCTTTAGTGCTGAGTAAAAGTCAAAGCAACGTGTGGGAAACCCCAACACTCATCACTGGCTTATGAGAAGGTTCAAAACCAACATGTTGTTTTGAATTTTATGACCAGTCTGGGAGAAATATCAGATCTGAAGAAACCATTTGGATCTAGTTTTCAGTGAATGTTAGTTTCAGTGTCAAAACTCTAATCTACTTTCAAAAGATTAATTAAAGAGCTGAAATAAACTTTTAATTTTATTCAATGGAAAAGAAGTTATTTCTTTATGAATCCAACTATGAGATTTTTTTTCTGGAAGTTTATCAGTAACACAAACAAACTCTCTGGATGACCTCATGAGAGAAACTTAATGTACTGTCTCTTACTGCTGACCCAGTTGCTGCTGGGATAAATCATTCCACGGTGATGTTATTCTTTCTATAATTTACACCAGTATCACTGGTGGAGCCAGGGCAGATTCTTTCTGTTTGGCATGATTTACATACCATCTGCATACAGGCTTCATATGCTTACGAGATCTGTTTTTTCAAAATCTATTAAAGGATTGCTGACATGTTTTCATGCAAAGCTGGGAGTAAAGAAGCACACTGAATGTATTCATGTTATTTCGGTACAAAATGGAAGAAAAAAAAAAGATAAGTGCAAGTTTTTTGTGTTATTGTTGAAATACATTTTCTCTGATTTCTAAAGGAGGCTCGAGTCGATCGTGGAACCTTGGATTCAGTCCTAGCCATGAAACAGTTGAGCAGATCTTTGCTCTGGTAGAATTGTTGTCTGGTCCGCAAAAGTTTTATGGATTTGAAGAAGGCTTACGACGAAACCCACATGGTATTTTGTAGGGATTGGTGGGTCCTTGTATATCCAAAGATAGAGCTACATATTCTTGTCACTTCCACCATATTCCTCCAGTGGGTTAGACTCCATGAGGGTTTCCACTTGCCAGCAGTCTAGTTTATAGTTGCCATGAACTGGAAGTTAATGTGTTGTGATGAAAAGGAAAGTGACTAGTTTGCAAAACTCAGAGTTTCTAATCTTTGCTTTTTACACATGATGTGGTTCTGTTGGTATTTTCGAGCTTGCATGGCATGAGTTCACAATAAAGTTTGAGGTGGTGCCTTTTTTTTGGGATATTTTCCAGACATAAAATGCATCCAAAAGGTTTTCACAGTGCTTCACTTTTTACTTACATAAATGTAATTCTTGGTTTCCTATTTTGAAAAAATATTCAAAGCACGCAAAAAAGAAAAAGAAACAAAAATTTGCATTGTCATAACAAGGTATATGTATGTAGAATTTTGAGAAAATTCTGAAACAGGTTGTACCATAAAATGCTGTAAGTACTGGGTGTGCTATGTCTCAATAGTGACTGAACTCCTGGAAGAGACTCCTGAGGAGGTTGGAAAAAATATCAAACAGAGTCAGCCAAGATGGTTCAGGCAGCTAAAATCAGCTTCCTGTGTAGTGAAGTGACCTGTTTCAGGTTTACAGATAGAGTGATGAGCTCCATCTTCTGGGGTTAGTTCAGTGTAGAGTTGCTTCTCCTCCACATTAAAAGGAGTTAGCTGAGAGGAAATGTGCATTTGAGCCTTCCTCCTCCACACCGTTCTCAGAAGGTTTTGTGGGTACATCCCATTGGGATGAGACATCGGAGACATCAGCTAGCATGTCCCTTCTGGTTTGGGACTACCTTGAGAATGCCCAGAACTGGAGACCTGGATAGTATTGACTTATTAAATCCATGGCTTGATAGCGAAAAAGTATAAGACAATAGATAGATAGATGATTTGTAACACATTGTAATGTGATGTGTGGCAGAAAGACATACTTTTAAAAGATAAGCAAAACCCAGTAATGGAAGTTTCAACTGGTATTTCAAATCATTAAGGTTTTAGTTGTTGTTTTTTTCTGTGTGTGTGTGGACTGATCTAGCTTATTTACCTGATGCTCTGAATGATGGCCCATGTGTGGCCCTGTGTCTTTCTCTGCTATTTGTTCACATGTGAGGCTGATTACTCTCAGCACTCTTTAGCTGATGGGAGTCACATGGTTTCAATACATGATTGAGTGTTCAGGACAGAGCAGTTTCCATATTTTTATTCATTAAAGGGGATAATTATTGGGTTGACTTGACTTTAGTGACAGTTGCAACCACAAGCCTCTGTCATTAATTCAGCTCTGGGAAGATTTAAAACAACTTTCTGGGCCCCCAACACACATGTGTGAGCTTGACAGCGTACGAACATTTACGGTGATGTCAGCTTTGTCATTACACCCAACTGATTAATAGCATTCGAGGAAGAAGACTTAAGTTAAACAAGCTCAAGTGGTTGTGATTAAATCTGCATATGAAGAAAAGGCACACAAAAAAAATCGCTTTTAATAGATTTGCAACATTATGTTTTATTTAAAATCTCCTTTTCTACTTTTTAAACTGATTTGTCAGACACAGACAACAAGCTCCTCTAGCTGCCACCGTTCCCAGGCGTCCATGTCTGATCTGAATCTGTTTATTATTTCTTACAAGGAACTTCCAACCTCTCCATGGAAACATTTGCTATCCCTGGCAATTTTCTGCCTAATCCATAGTCAGATTGCACTAAAATAGGCCCGTGAGCTGTGATTACAGAGCTCAGAAACCTGTGGTCTCTTTGATGTGGACAGCCGGTGGGTATCCTAAGCAGTGCAGCAGATTTTCTGGTCGCAGCTGCAAGCACACTACCTTGCTTTTTCATCTAGGTCTATCTGTGTGTTCAGAGAATGATGGGAATCACAGTGACCAGTCAGTCCCCAAACAAGTCATGCACACATCAGGGTGGGAAAGATGGGGAACTTACTCATAGTGAATTGGAGTGCGAGAGTATGAACAGAACAGTACAGTACTTACTTATTAGCCTAATGCACGGAAAATTTGAGAATTAAACAGTGGTTGCCTGGAAGAGTGACAAGTGAGCCCCTTTCACCACAACTTCAATATTCCCAAATCCCTACATCCAGCCCCTCAACACACTTCACCAAAATAAAAAAAGTCTGGCTGAGCACGGGAGAGAGATATTTCAGAGGAAAGTATTAAGCCAGAACTCTATGGAAAATAAAAACATAAAAACAGCAATTAGTTTCAGAAAAAAGGACTGGCAGCATTCAAAAACACAAACAATAAGAGAAAGTTGCCAGATGAAAGCTATGTTGTTAGTATTGCTTACTCCACGCAGCTATTAGCTTTACAGATCACTTTGAATGACTTGCACATAATAAAATAAAGCTATTGCTCAGCAGTCAAAAAATGTTGGTATACATTCTTAATGTAACCATTAATATCTAAAGCTAAACTTCACAGAGTGAGCTAAGAAATGGTTAAGCCTTCCCTAAAACACTCATAAAGTACATAATGTCTGTTTTCTTATGAAGAATTATCTGAAACAAAAAAAGACGTCAGCATAACCACATTGCACCAGTTCTGTTTATCTAAAAGCCTCTTAAAATACAAAGTCCTTTATGTCAGTTGTTTGGATCTTAGATTGTTTTTGAGTCTGATTCGAGTTTCATTATTATTCCGTGTTAGTTTCTTACTTTAATTAGATCAGTCTTGTTTCTGTTTTTCTTTAGTTCAATCCTTTCTTGGTGATTCTAGTTTATTATGTTTATTTCTTGCGTCTTGTTATTCTTAGCTGCTCTGACAAACTAGAGTAATAAACTTTAGTTTTGCTTTAGTGTTAGTTTCATTTCCTAGTCCCCAGTGTACTCTCCCTCTCCTCTCCTTTTGCTCTCTTCCCTCACACCTGCAATCAGTTAGCTAATCAGCCCAGGTTGTTCCAGCATCCAGTCTCCTAGTACTTATACACCTTTTCTCCTCTCTCTCCTCTCCGGTTCCTCCTGTTGGTTTGGTTAGTTGTCTATTCCTGTCAGTTCTCTGCTGTCCTTTTTCCTTGGATTTATGGTTTTTGTTCTTCTGTGACACCCTTGGTTCTCCAACTTTTGTAAGTTTGTTTTTCATCATATTTCTTTCATTAAGTCTTCAACACTACTTGATGTCTCAGCCTGCTGCATTAAGTTCCATCAACAACACACAACATGACAGTCAATGTGAGCAACGGCATCTTTTACCACTGGACATTAGCAAAGTGATGATACCACTTGAACTTTTTTTTTGTTTCCACATTTGGAAACAAGTTTGTTTTGTTGTAATTTTGCCAAGTTTACTCTAATACCTCTAACTACAATCCAGTATGCCTTTAAAGGTAAACAAATTGTAAATCAAGCCATCAGTATAAATCCAACTCTTCTTTAGCCTAACTCAATAGTTTAGTGACCAAAAAGCATCACAAAAATTAAGGAATAAAGCTAATAGGTCAGGGTTAATTTGTGGGGTAATTTAAAGCAGGATTTGCAGCATTCAGCTTCTATGCACCACAAATCTGGAACAAACTTCCAGAAAACTGTAAAACAGCTGAAACACTGAGTGCC
>CAEGAE010096643.1:0-21368 GCA_903067095.1 Girardinus metallicus
TAATTTATTTTCTTTTCACAGCCGTTCTCAATAGTCCATAAATTACTGTATTTTAAGGTAGGAAGAATAAAAATGGCAGCGATCCAATCAGAAACAAGCAAGTAGAAGAGTAATAAGCATTTTTAATCTCTTTTTAAGCTTAGATCTGGATTTAAAGATAAGAAACTCAGCTGCTTTGGGGACTGTAGCATGAAAACTGAAGCAACTTGTGATTTAAATGAAATCTAAAAGTGTTAGATCATCCGAGCAATAAAGGAACAGTCACAGACAGACTTGCACTGACTCTTAAAGATGCATAAATTTCTCAACTTACTCATGTGAAGCATATTTCAGGTTTCACATGAGAAACGTGTCTGTGTTTTAGGTGGCAGCTGAAGAGCTACAGAAATAAAGTTTCGCCAGCAGTGACTCATGCGGTTTGCTGCCAGTCTTCGTGAGAGAGTCAGGCTGTGAAAATCAAAGTTAAAAAGAAGAACTCGGTTATTTGAGGACGCAAAGAAAGTATTTATGGTGTGGAAGATTTTTACTTTACATGTGTCAAAACTGTAAACAAGCTTATAAATGAAGGAGATCAACAACATTTTACATCTCTAGAACAAGTTGGTCCATATTTTAAGTCTGACATCACTTTTCCACAAAGATTTTCATGTTTTTGTTCTTACCAATTCTCTCTTTTTAGTGTTTTTTCCAGGCATGTTATGACAACAAATATGAACGTATTTCACTGGCATTTTATGCCACAAAGTAATGTAAAACTGGAGCGATGCATCGTTTTCAAAGGAAACAAACCCAGTTAGATTCTTCAGGTTATGGTTATCATGCATGACTGTAAATGTTATTAAGGCTATTTTAAAATTCTCTTTGCTTTACATAATTTCTGTGCAAATGTAAACTCTGGATATTTATACAAAGAAATTTTATGTCCTAGTAAACTTGAAATAAGACAAAACCAACTGAAAAGTAACTTTTCAGCAAGAGGCTTGTTTTAGGTAAATATTTCCTTAATGTTGATGAAAAAGTTCTAGTTCCATTGGCAGATAAATTAACTCATAACATGGGAAAATGTTTTGTTATAAGTGAAATATAACAGTGGAACAAGTACTTTTCCATCCGCATTAAGGAATTACTTCATTAAAACAAACCTATATATGTTCTTTTCATATAATAAAAGAACAATGTTCAAACAAGAGATAATTTGCTCTTGTTTCAAGTATATTAAAATATTTGCACTAGAAACTACTAGATCAGAAATACATGGTAAGATTTTGTGTTTTTGCAGTGTAGTTTGCTGAATATTTTGAGACCCATACATCATTTTATTTCCATTTATTGTGAACGATTTTGTGTTGGAAAATACATTAAATATTTTTTGCAAAGCTGATTTAATACACAGTTATTCATGTCTATTCATTTTGTCTGAATTTCTAAGAAAAGTTATTTATGATTTGAACATAGAAATATTACTCCCATGATTTTTATTTTTTTTATTCCCCAAAAAGTATATATTTGTAAAAAAAAAAAAAAAAGCCCACTGCACTGAAGCCCATTGAAAACCTCCTGGTTATTCCACCAAACATTGAGTTAAAACATTAGTATTGATGTTTTCTTTGCATTGTTTGAGGTCTGAAAGTACTGTATGTATTTTGTTATTTTGACCTTTTCTGATTTTCTTCTAATAAACACTAAATTTTGGCTCAGAACTTCGGAGATATGCTGCCAGAAGTTCATATAATAAAAGAACAATGTTCATTTTACTCAAACATATAGCTATAAAGAGTAAAATCAGAGAAACCGAAGCTGTACATATATTTCTGAATTAAGTGGAGGGAGTTATGCAAAGTTGTGAGACGTCTCTAAGGAAATTAACTTCACAATGAAAACGGACATCAACCTCTGTTTTCCACTTCACTGCACTCAAATATTTTAAAGTTTCAATAAAAATCCTTCCAGGCAGCAGAGAGAAAAATCACACTGTAACCACGTTAAGTCTTCCTTACTGTTCTCCTCTTTTGCGGTAGCGAAGCTTGTTCCTTAGCAACCTCTTAATCAATACCTGGTGCTTATCTGGAACAATGCAGAACCACAGGAGAGGAAATAATGGAGGAATATTCTGCTAGCGGCCTCGGAGCACAAAAGCCAAGTCAGACGCTAACGCACGTACGTATCAATCACCGGCCGTCTCCGTTAGCAACCTTTGTTGCTGTCGGCTCATTTGAAAGTTTCACAACAGGGGCGGACGAAATGTGCAGGATGTGAATTGGTTTGGGATTAAAGAGATTAAAGCCACTGGAGGCAACAGCTGAATCACGTTTCCAAACTTACAGACAAGCACAGCGCTGGATGGGTCGGAAAGGAAGAGATGGAAGTTTCTGTTTCGCAAAAACATACGAAGATAAAGATTTTTCCAAACTCACATAAACGTTTTTGAAATGTATAGATTTTTTTATAAGATGCAGGCAATCAACAAAAGCCGAACACCACTCTCATTTCTCATAAAAAAAAGATATGTTTTTATTGTTTTCAGAGCTCTCCACACCAAATAAATGCAAGAATAATTACTACTGTTTATATACAGACACTACCTGCTTGATTTAAAATTAGGAAAACACAAAGTGGTGTTCCAGTTCAAATGTCGTTCTTTTCTTTTAACCCAACTGTTTCACTTTTATTGTCCACAGTCCTGCACCATATTAAAACAAATTACTCTCTATCAGAAACAAATTGATAAATAAATCACTATTTTTCTTAAATTAGATACACTTTAGCACTATTTTCCCCATTTAATCTCAAAAATGGGAAAAAATTATGTCTTTTTAAACAGTGTATGGTGTCAAATGTATCTTTTTCTATGAAAAGACTCCTGGAAAGCACAAGTTCAAATCAAACTACCTGTTAATGTCCAGGTACCTACATGTCTTTTATGAAATGTGTGAGTGTGTCAGAGAGCAGCAGTGTGTGGGAGACCGGTGCTCCTTCCTGTAGGCGAGTGGGGGCGGAGCCGAGCGGCGGTCAGGTAAATAACAGATTACACACCACCGCATCTCAAAGGACTTTATCCCACTTCTAGCTTCCAGCATCACACTTTCACCGTTCAAGCCACTCCATCTGCAGCAGTTACACCTTTCAGGAAAAACTAAAAGGTTTTTAAACCTCCTGTTTGCTGTATTTCCACGTTAACATCCTCAAGTTTATAACCCAGCGACTGCCTGAGACACTTTCACCCACCCACCGCTTCAAGTACAGTTACTTCAGAATAAAGCCGTGTTATTGTACCGTGTCAACTTCAGATAATTTCGTGAATGTGTGTCTAATAAAAGCGCAAACAAACAAAATAGAGAAAAATTCATTATCGCATGTAGGAGGTATTAAACACTTGAAAGTGTGGAAGCATCTAAAGCATCTATGAAGGAGGTGATAGAATAAACCTGGATGAGCGGGGGGGAAAAATTAAATACACTTCAGGCTCAGATTTTTGAAATTAAAATTCAACAGAACTTTTTACTACATTAGAAACTGCTTCTTTAACCAACGTCTATGTGGGAAAAATTACTGCTATGTCACCTTTTGACAGCAGTAATGTCATTCCTAACCCCATTTTTGTGTCAAGAATAGATCCATCCATCGCAAAAAGTTTGATTAAAATTTGATTCTGGTGTCAGAGTTTCCATCTGTGCAATACCAAGTTGTTTTTGAAAGATCATGCTTTGGGACTATTCCTCTGTAAAACTAGTTAAACTCATGGTGTCAGGATCGGTTAAAAGAAAACAAACCAAAATATGATACTTAAAAATACAACATCAACGTTTTATCATAATCAATCCATATTCTGGATAGTAAAGTTGTGCTATAACACTTCCTTTATGCTTTACAAAACACGTTAACTTCATTTTTCTCTCAGATAATGAGATCTTACTCTGCCTATTTTGAGTTCCTTTCAGAACCAACTGACAAAATGTGCTAGAATTCCGCTTGGGTTGCTAGGTAACGGGCTGGGCTTGACTGGGTGGGGTTGCTAGGAAACGGGGGGCGCAGAGCCCCTGGAATGTATTTAACCATCAGGAGATTTTTGAAATGGTTTGTATTTAAAAAAGCAGTAACTTGTAGCAGTAAATGGCTGAGTGGGTTTTTTAAGCACCTGGGCTGTTTTTGGGAGCAAATGAGACCAAAACGTGCAAAATATATATATATATTTAAACGGTCCCCTTTTTATGCCTCTCTAAAGAACTCTGGGGAGTTTCTTCATCCCATTAATCTTTAAAATTATATATACAGTAATTTAAGCTTAATTATTTTACACATAAATACATAAATAGACATCTGGAAAGAGATTTAGGGATTCATAGAGTGATGTAATAGAAACAAATACATAAATTCAAAAACAATAGCCTATGTAGCCAATTACTTGGGTAGCTAACTAACTAAACTGAAACAAACTTATAATTAAAAACAACAAATAACACAAAATAATGCACAGTTTGTTGGTCAACTCCTCTTAATCTCGTCTTCTCTGCTTGCTAAACTGTACCAGAAATCTGTTCACTGCTCCATTTTCACATGCTGGACCGACTTCTGGTTTGCAGAAGAGCGTGCTTTAAACTAATTCGGTCCCGCCTTGGGAAACACCCAAAATATGCTTTTTGTTTTAAAGCCAAGCTCGGCCAATTATGCAGAACCCTTTTCCACATGAGAGGAAATCACTCATGTCTCGCAGAGTGCTGGCACCCTGGCAGGTGAAGGGCCAATCCAAATCCCTGCTATTTATTTATTTATTGCAATGACCACTGAATTAGAAAAATATCTTAATGTTTAACTTAATTTTACATATTATAAATTTTGGCTGGGCAATGTGCCCTGAAAATAAAATCTCAGATTTTTTGATACCAGATCCGATTTCTAATTTTAATAATTTTTTCCCGCTTTATTTTCTAAAACCGAAATTACAAAGGGCAGATAAGATTTTCAACAAGTGTTCTACAATGTAGTGTAAGGGCTATGCTATGAGAACTTAGTGATAATGTTAGCAGATAAAAGACACAATTTTACCAGAATAATCATCTTAAAATTAGAAAAAGTTGTTTTAATAGGAGAAAATATTAATTATCAAGATATAACCGGCTCAGTTTGTGCAAACATTGTGTGAACCTCACAATGACAAATATACTAAATATCCCAAAAAATAAATAAAACAACACAAATAAATAAAACGATTTATGAAGTCTTTGTAAACAAAATTGTCATGAAAAAAGTGCAAACCAAAGCACCAAACTGAAGACTTTTGTCATCCAGTTTCTGGTAGAAAAAGAAAAACAATAAATTATGCAAATGGAAATTATTGAGCTTGTTTTAATTTATCGTGCAATTTATTGATTTACTGTTTATTGCGGCAGGTCTGTGCATTGGTGAAAAAAATCCCAAAATTCCAAAAATATTGACTCAATATCAATTAATTGACATTATCAATTAATTACCCAATTATAAATCTAATTCCTGTACTCAAAGCATTAACAGCAAAACCCTAATAATCCTTGGTAATTCTCTGGTCACACAGTAACAGGAGCTCCAACAATACAGCCGCAGCTATTTTTAAGCTCTTGATCTGATGCAAATCCTTCTGGCTCTGAAAGGACGAATGACACATTATGCCTGGCAGCAAAATGTCCTCCACAAATACAGAGCTGGTCTCAGTACTCTCATGAATTTTACAGTGCAATCAGAGGAGAAAGCTCCTAACTAAGAAAAATGTATCTGAATGTGAAAATATTGTGAAATGCCTCGGTTTATCTCAATGCGCTGTGGGCCATTTCATCAAACAAATGCTGACATCTACTTCAGTTTCCACCCCAACACCAGGAAACCAGGTGCTGCAAACACCATTACTCTCCTTAAAGTCAGAGGGTTTCTGTGGGACTGACCTGCGATGGTCTGGCTGAAGACAGCCATGGTCTGTGCACCCACTGTGTGCATCGTGAAGGGATATTCCCTCGGGGCCTGCAGGGACTCCTCCTTCTCTCCTGCAGCCGTCATGGCAGCCAGCTCCTCGTTTAGAGTGAAACACACCTGAGAAAGAAGGAAAAAACGACAACAGACGGCTCAGTCGATACAAAACAACAAGCCATATTATTGCCTGTCTTGTGCTTAATCAGGTCAGAAATGATGCAGTGAACTTTTATTGATTCCTGAGAGGAAGTTGAGTCATGTAAGAGTAAACAGAGAAGGGGCGCAACAAAGCGCAAAGAGGATATCGACAACAGGAAACCGAAATAATAGAGCGCTTCATGCTGAGCCATGCAAAAGTATTCACACCCTGTGAATTTACATTTAGCCACAAAACAACCACAAACTTCAACCGGGATTTTATTTGCCCTCAGAAGTCACTTAAAGGGAACCTATCATTCAAAATACACATTTTGGACGTTTTTCTGCTTCCATTGGGGTCTCTGCTCCTTCGAAAAATAGCACAAGCGCTTAGAAAAAAACCACCCACCCATTTTTTGGCAATAAATTTATGCGTTTTGGAATCCGAGTCGTTTCGAAAACTTCTGGATTATGGAGTAACAATGGACAGGCACAGCCCGTCAAGTAGCAACCCCAGTAGAGTTCTGGCCGTTACCTAGCAACCCAAGCTCCAACTCCAGAACATTTGGTCAGCTAGTCTTTCTGATTTATGCAATGTACAATGGCTGCTTGAAAAGACAAGTCTTTTGTTGTCGACTTATTATTCAGAAACTACTTGCTGCATTCTTGTTGGTTGTGCATGAGGCTCCCCTTCCTCTTTTCAAAAATATTGCATGTGTTTGTAGCCATTTTAACGTGTGAATGTAAACCGGGGCGTTGCCAAGAGGAGCTTATTTTGATATAAAGGGACAGAGGCCCTAAAACATAAAATCATTCTGAAAGGAACTCAAAGAAGGCAGAACTGACCAGACTGAAATTTCATTATCTAAGAATGATTTTGTGCAAAGCCTATCCTGTTCAAAGAAACATAACAGGTCACCTTTAAACGGTAAATAGAAACTAAAAGTGAACTTTTTGGCATTAGAAAAGTAGCCCTTCCCATATTCTAGAACACAACATCCCCTCAATGATGACTGGTGGTGTCAGCGCCATAAGGTGGAGAGGCCCTATTTCATTAGGGATGATGAGAGTTGATGAGAAGGTGGCAGCAGTACCAGCAGAAAAACAACAATATAGCCAAAGCTACAATTAACTAATATGGAATGGCTCAGTCAAAGTCCAGATCTAGGAGCAATGGAAAATCTGTGGCTTACTGTGCAAAGAAAACGCGGGGCTACATTCATATCGCCAAACAAATGTTGAAGTTTATGACTGAAATATGGCTGCGACATAAAGACAGGAGAACAAAATCATGGTTTGATCATGAAATATGTCTCACCTCCGTTTTTCCTTGTTTTCTGTTAAAAAAAATCACAAACAAAATATGCGTCACTGATTTGTGGAGCAATTAACATTTACTTAGTTACCTGCATCATTAAGCTGCAGCAGAGACGCTAAACATCACATATCATGATTGATAAAATACAGGTTTAACAGATAAATAACTTTTTGATACATACTTTTCTATTGATATCTTTCCAACTTCTCCTTTTTCTGTGGCTTTTTCCCATTGCTGAGACAAATATTTGGGAACCTGACGGAAGGTGAAAATATTCGCTAATTAATGTTTTTTGCTAGCGTTTATTTCTCAGCTAAACCGCCAAATTGATCATTAAACATTTAAACTTATGAGTAAAACACGGAGAAACATTTTTTTGTTGAATCTGTGTGCTTCAATCTTTGAACAAACATGCATTTTAGTTTACATGAACAAACCTTAACAAGCCACACGCCTTTATTCTGTCGGAGTCCAGATAAATTCACCTCCTTTTTGTCGGACATTGTTGTTTCTGGCTGCAAACTGGGAACAGCGCCTCCACCTGTTGAAGTAGCATCAATTTTCCTGACTTTCAAAATAAAACAATGTTTTATTAGAAGAGATAATTTATTAGAAGAGTTTGATAAACTCTCTCCAAACTTAATATATCTATTAAATTTAGTTTAATAGATATATTGAAAGAAGAATTTGGGAAGTAAACATATACAAATAATTATTTATTTAAAGAAAACGGAATTGTTTAATACAATTTGATTATATTGTTTTTTCCATATGTTGAAATTATACCGTCATCAATTACACTCCGTACCAGTAGGTGGCGGTAATACAAACCTTTAGTTTCCTAACAACCGCCAAAGAAAATGAGGAGCTTTGCGCATGCGTGACTCATTTGCGTGACACAGTAGAAGAAAACTTTTTTTCCCTTCTTTCTTTTAAACGCAAATGGAAGGAACGCATTTCCGCCAAAACGTAATCAGAAAAAAATCTGAAATTCTCTCAAAGAAGATTAAAAAAGAAAAACTGTACATTTATGACCTTGAAAAGACTAAAATTAGCGTGAAAAAAAACTTGAGTTTCCAAAAGTAAAAAATTTTCAACTTTCCAAACTCAGAAATTTTATTGCTTTTTTTGTCTTGAAAATTTCTGATATTAACTTCTAAATTTCAGATTTTTTTAGAAGGACCTCGTTGCAGCAAACAGAAAGGGGCGGGGATGGACCACTGTCAGTCTCATACCTTATTTGGAAATAGTCCTCTCTTTTATTTACTTCAGTGCAGCTCACAGTTTTAAACTAATTCTATAGATTTCTGTGTACTTCTAAATCTGCTCCTTAGTCGCATCTTTTCGCTGCAGCACAAAAAAGCCAAACCTGGGGGTGGTAACGCAACTAATATAATTACATTACTAAATCAGAATACCGCAAAGTCTTTATTATTGACTATTAATTTCGCCATTACTGGTACCGTAAAAGATAAATTGTCTTTTAAACTCCATATTTTTTCATTTTCTTAAGGATGTAGAGGTCATTAAATTACATAAACAATACTTTTATATATTATAAATAATATCTATATATTTCTATAGGAGTAACAAAATAAATAAGGAGACATGAAAAACAACATGGTTATAATGAAAATACCATAAGAAATTTAATTGAGCAAAAGTCAATAACAAACAAATTAATTAGGTACACAAAAGAAAAACAACCCGGGTTGTTACAACCAGGGTTGTTAAACAGATATAAGCAAAAATTCATGTTTTTGTTTTTACGGTGCCATATATGTTATTCTGAGAGACTTTTTATTGGTAGAGTCTTATATATAGGAAAAATTAAGATGAAACTATTTAATCTATCAAAGTGGAAATTTTCCTTTGACTCTAAAACAATAAATCATATTCTTAGAATCACATTATCAACAATTTGTGAATAGAGCAAAACACTCTGCATGCTATAGGTAAATGTTATCATTTAATTTGGTTAAGAATAGTTATTGCACTGTCAATAAATGACTTCTAATAGATGTAGTTGCCAGAGGAACACAGTAACGCCTTCATGAGCTCAGAGGCTCAAACTGATGAATAGAAAGGATGGATGCTCTCTGCTAAAATATTTCTTGCTGTCTTTCATGTTCTTTCAGCAAACAGTTGAGACAGAGTTATTTTTAGTTTCACCACTATTTACCTGCTGTTATACCTGCCATTCAAAGTATTCTTAAAAGATTGTCTGTTAGTCTGCAGCTCATGTGACCAAACCAGCCGAGGAGGTGAAAAGTTAAAACTTGAGTTAAAAAGTTGTTTTAACTTGAGTTGAGTTAAACTCTAGTTAGAATGTTAAGTTTTAACATTTAAGATGAATGAGATCAGCTCATAGTCACAAATGACTATATTCAACAGCTCTTCTTTTGGGTCATCGTAAAGTGAAATGTGCATTTTGAGTTTTGAAATACCATATGAGTTTGTTATTTGGTTTTTGATGGTTACATTTACAGATTTACTTGCAGATAATTGATGGATCAGGAGCTTTTAATTCATATATCTTCCCATTTTGTCTGAAACGTGTGTTTGTATTGAACCAGCAATCAGAAAAAGGCTTCTGTTACATGACAGTTTACTGCTCTAATGTAATGGGTTTTAAATGTTTTTCATGTGTTGCTTTAAATCTCAGGCTCTGAAAGAAGTGAAGGGATTATTTAAATCCACAAGGGGGCGACCTGAACTGTCTTACACTAAAGACTGAGCATGAAAGAGAATTAAATCAATCATACTGATTGTTTTAGTATAATGTAGAAAATATGTGACATTAGTTACACACAAAAAATGTACATTTTAACACTATTTGTTGCTTATGATGGTATAAAAATATAATAAATAGGCTCTTTCCTTGCTTATATTCTGTATTATTCAGTGGACTGAGAGATTGCTATGATTTTCTCCCCTCCATGTATGGGAAGCACTGTGCTGCCATGACGCTGTGGCATAATTCAGGATAACAGCCGACAGCCAGTTCTTAGGGGATTTAGCAACACTGAACTGTTTACTTGCATGTTAATGCAAGACAACAGTTGGATGTTAATACACAATTTGACCACTATCAAACTGATGTGATGTGCCGTGGTTGTTTTATGCAACCACTGCACATCTTCAGTTCAGCTTTACTGCTATTTTAATTAGATTTTTTTAAAAAAACACATTAGAGAAAATTGAAAAGTGGAGGAAAATTCTGTTTTTATTCTGTAATTTTACAACTTTTTTAAGGTAAATGGTTCAAGGTTAAGAAAGGGACTTGAAAGATAAAAAAAAATATGGCTGAAATTGGGTGATTTTTCAACAGTAAAGTGGGTCTGACTGGTGGTTCCGCTGAAGGCCTAGCGTCTCTGTTTATGTAGAGATCACATTTGAATTTATTAGTGATCTGCACAGCTCTGGATTCTGACCAGTAAAAAAAAAAATTATTTAGCTCAGAAAAATCAAAATGACAAGAAGTTCATGATTTACATTTAAGTTAAATCCAACCTGAACATTTAATTAAGATCTGCTGACTTATATTTGCAGAAACTAATCAAAGATAAAGAAAAATTTATTTTACAAAATTTTATTGTACATTTTTAATGAGCAATTTATGAATAAATTTTATATTATTTAAAGATGGATCAAAAGGCACAGATCTATTGTGTACATCATTCCAGATGTCTTTGTTCACCACTTTATTTTCCTCTATGAAGGTTTATTTTCTGTTGGACTTACTGTGTATTGCTTAATGTGTAAATTATGTAATCTGAATTTACATAATCTGAACTAAGTGTGTCATTAATAAATTAATGACACATTTAATAATTATTACATAAGTTATTTATTGTCATTTGACACTCTTCACTCTCCGCAGGAGTCAGGACATACTGGGGTGGCAGTTTGGTGTTAAGCTTTGAAAATACAAAAACAAGTTTATCCCTCATTTTAGGGTCAAGATACATTTTTACTGTTTCTCAAAATTGTTCTAAAATTGTATTAGTTTGTTCTTAGAACAATGGACATTTTGAAAACTTAAGTAAAACATTTTTCAATTCTACATAAAAAAAATAAATGTTACTCTTTCTCTAAATTATTCTAAAAATACAGTAGGGATAGATTATGAATAAAACATATAGTGCCATTAACATGAGTTTTATTAGAGCAGCGGTGCTCAAAGTCGGTCGTCGAGGGCCGGCATCCTGCATGTTTTAGTTCTCTCCCTGGTTTAACGCACCTGGATCCAATGATGGCTAATTAGCAGGAATAAGAAGAACACCTGGATCCAATGATGGCTAATTAGAAGGCCTAACAACGTTGACATGCTGAAAAGGTTGTTACTACCACCAGGGAGAGGACGAAAACGTGCATGCCGGCCCTCGAGGACCGACTTTGGGCACACCTGTATTAGAGGTTTAGATTCGTACTGTTTCTTTGCAGTTGGGCAAGTTTTACAGGTTTAGTTTTACCCTGTGTTTGGACTGGCAACAGTTGCGAATGGCGCCATTTTTGTTATTGATGAGCGTGACGCGCATGCGCCGTGCTGGATAGGCTATGACGCAGGTTCCATGTGGGTGTTTTAAAAAACAGATGCGGCTAGCGTCGGGCTGCACGGAGACACGACACTGTCGGTCTGTTACTCATGAACTTTGGGACCTGGATTAAAAATGATATTCTCTGATCTCCCAAGACGCGGAATCCGAGCGGACGCCCACCCTAATGACTGAAACTTTTGTGGATCCGATTGAAATCGTGTCAGTGTTTAACAAGGCCTAGTTTGGCGTCTTGTACCCTCCGAGTAGGCCGTAGTGACGGCTAGTAGGCCGCTGGAGCGCCGTGTTTGAAATCGCTGCGTTGGTTATTCGGTAAGTTATTTTTCGGCAGCCTTATTCAAAGTTGTTTGTCTTTTTCCACCGATGATGTTAGTGAAGCTATTTTTTTTGTGTCTAAACAGAGCAGCACACAAGGAGAGACCCGACCATGGCCTCTCAGCGGCGGCTTGTTTGGCTGGTGGCGTCCCTGAAACATCTGAGGAGATATAATGGCTTCTGGAGCAAGCAGTTGATCGATTATGGCTGTACTGCAATCAAGCTGAGGACCGCTAGCAGTTGATCGATTATGGCTGTACTACAATCAAGCTGAGGACCGCTAGCAGTTGATCGATTATGGCTGTACTACAATCAAGCTGAGGATCGCTAGCAGTTGATCGATTGTGGATGTACTACAATCAAGCTGAGGACCGCTAGCAGTTGATCGATTATGGATATACTACAATCAAGCTGAGGATTCCCTTCAATCAAGTTGAGGATCGCTTCCGTCAAGCTGAGGAATCGCTACAAGGTGCCTGGCGGATCCGCCCAACCCGTCAAAGGTTTGTTAAGTCAAAGAACTGTTCCAATGGCGGGTCCAGAAGACATCTCAGGGTAGGAGCTGTTTTGCGGGTTTGCTACGCTGCTGATGGTGTTGAAGGCCAACGCTAGGCCTCTTGGTTGCTGGTTTGGTTTGATTCTCTGCTGAGAGTCAATGAATCTTTGGGTTTTTAGTGCTGTGGTCTTGTGACCTGTGGAGGTTTAGGTGCAACTAGAATCTGATATCTACAATCTGAAGTTCCTGGTTTAAAGTCAGTTGTGATGTGAAAGAAAGATGACTGCCAATAACTTGGCAAATACAGTTTAGAGGGTGTAGGAAGTGTAAATATAACTATAATAAACCTTGACAACATACCTACTTATTAGTACTAATATAATGTGGCTACGTTCACATTACCATAGCTGCATTAGGTTAATATGTCTTTCCAATGAATATCAAATATGTTTTTGGGTGAAGATGAGGTCGTCTTTCAACATGCATACATTTTTTTTATTTTTTGTACCTACTTAATATTTTAGTTTTGAAATTTAGGGTCCATACTTCAATAACTAAAACAAATTTAATTTACGCTCAATTTAAACGTGAAAACCGATTAATTTTTGCGCCGAAACAACGCGTGGCCTCGTGCAATTTCGTCATGCGACTTAATTTCTTCTGGACGACAACGGAGAGATCTGCTGGCGCCGACTTCATTTCTGCTGGACGACAACGGAGAGCTCTCCTGGAGCTGCAGGCCGGAGGTTATAGAGGTAATGTTCACGCTGTAATCCACCATCTCTTATTTGCAGGTTTTCAGCTGAACTCCATGTTTTTCTTCTGGAGAGGATCGACTGGGACCTGTCCTTCAGTGTTTAAATTTGTTTAAACCCATTTTCTCTCCTGGATTAAGCAACTGGCGGACCTTTAGTTGCAAATAATTTTTTTGTTTTTTTCTCTCGTAGATGAAGCCACCGAAGGAGCTTCTACTACAACTAACTCTTTTCTCCTACAGAAACACTCTTGGAGCAGCTCTTTTTCTTTTTCTGTCTCTTTATTCTGTCCTTTCAAATCCCCCGGGGGTAGTGGCAGACGGCCTTTCATACAGAGCCAACTTCTGGTTCTGCTGGAGGGTTCTTCCTGTTAAAGGGAAGTTTATCCTCTCCTCTGTCACTACAGGCATCCTAAATATGAGGCAGTGATTTAGCTTCCTTAACTGTTAACCAATTAAAATAATTGGTGCAGTGTTGGCCTCATTTTGGAAAGTCTTCCTGTTAAAGGGAAGCTTTTCCTCTCCACAGTCACAACTTGCATCCTCAGTAGGAGACTTTGCTTAAGCTTTCTTTACTTTTAATGACTTTAAATAATTGGTGAGGTGTTAGCCTTTCATTGAAAAGTCTTCCTGTTAAAGGGAAGTTTTTCCATTCTTGTTACCAGGTGGATCCTCAGTAGGAGGCATTGCTTAAGCTTATTTCTAATGAATTTACATAATCGGTGCAGTGTTAATTTTTTGGAAAGTCTTCCTGTTAAAGGGACGTTTTTCCTCTCCATTGTCACCACATGTATCCTCAACATGAGGCATTGCTTAAGCTTTCATATCTTTTAACCAATGTTTGATAACTGGTTTTAATTTTATTTTTTTGGGAAGTCTTCCTGCTAAAGGGAAGTCTTTCCACTGTCATCAGATGGGTATTCAGTACAAGTCATTGTTTTAGCTTAACGATTAACCAATTTGGAAAGTTTTTCCATTCTTGTTACCACATGGATCCACAGTAGGAGGCATTGCTTAAGCTTATTTCTAATGAATTTACATAATCGGTGCAGTGTTAATTTTTTGGAAGTCTTCCTGTTAAAGGGAAGCTTTTCCTTTCTATTGTCCTTACATGCATGTTCATTATGAGGCATTGCCTAAGCTTACCTGTATAACTTAACAAATTTAAATTGGTGCAGTGTTGACTTCTTTTGGAAGGTCTTCCTGTTAAAGGGAAGTTTTTCCTCTTCACTGTCACCAGGTGGGATCCTCAGTACTAGTGATTGCTTTAGCTTAACTTTTAACCAATTTAAATAATTTGTGCAGTGTTAAACTTATATTGGAAAATCTTCCTGTTAAAGGGAAGTTTTCTTTGGAAAGTCTTGTTACCACGTGGCTCCTCAGTAGGAGGCATTGCTTAAGCTTACTTACTTGGTGCATTGTTAACATGTTTTTTTGGAAGTCTTCCTGTTAAAGGGAAGTTTTTCCTCTCTACTGTCACCACATGTATCAACATGAGGCATTGCTTAAGCTTTCATATCTTTTAACCAATGTCTGATAACCGGTTTTTATTTTTTTGGAAAGTCTTCTTGTTAAAGGGAAGCTTTTCCTTTCTATTGTCCTTACATGCATGTTCATTATGAGGCATTGCCTAAGTTTACCTGTATAACTTAACAAATTTAAATTGGTGCAGTGTTAACTTCTTTTGGAAAGTCTTCCTGTTAGAAGGAAGTTTTTCCTATCCACTGTCACAGCACATATCTATAGTATGAGTCTCTGCTTCAGTTTGCATAACTGTTAATCAGTGTTTGATAACTGCAGTTTTTTTCTGGTACGTCTTCCTGTTGAAGGGAAGTTGTGTTTTTTTTGGGGTGTTTTTTTTTCTCCACTGTCACCACATGCATCCTTAGTGTCTATGATGGTTTTGAGCTCATGGTTGAGAATTTAAGGCCTTGTCAACACATGGTATATGGCTCGGGAAGATATGGTATATGGACCAGGAAGATGTGGTATATGAACATGGTATGGACCGGGAAGATGTGGTATATGGAAGCCTATCAACAGTTTGTGTTGAGATGGAACGACGACTCTGAAGACACCAGATGGCCTCAGACTGTGACCTGTATAACTTAACAAATCCAGGAAATGTGGCTTGGTACTTCCGGCAGCCATTCCTCAAGGCTATGAAGTCATCGGATGAGTTCAAGGAATTTAGTAACAAACGAGTACGAAGAAGGGATCGATCACTCCACGCAAGAAAAACATGGCAGACTATTTGAAGGGTAGTTCTGATCTTGGTTGTAAAGGTGTGAAAGAGAGCCTGGGTAAAGGACTTGGGTTAACCTTCGGTTGAGTGTGTGTGTGAAAACGAACCCGGCTGACGGGTAAGGGGTTAGCGTTACCTTTCGGTCGGGTTTGTGTGAAAACGAACCCTGCCGACGGGTAAGGGGTTAGCGTTACCTTTCGGTCGGGTTTGTGTGAAAACGAACCCTGCCGACGGGTAAGGGGTTAGCGTTACCTTTCGGTCGGGTTTGTGTGAAAACGAACCCTGCCGACGGGTAAGGGGTTAGCGTTACCTTTCGGTCGGGTTTGTGTGAAAACGAACCCTGCCGACGGGTAAGGGGTTAGCGTTACCTTTCGGTCGGGTTTGTGTGAAAACGAACCGTACCGACGGGTAAGGGGTTAGCGTTACCTTTCGGTCGGGTTTGTGTGAAAACGAACCCTGCCGACGGGTAATGGTGTGTACTAACCAAACTTGGATTCTTCAGTAAAATATGTGTATGTAATCCGTTATAAAGATTGCTTAGAATGTAACAATAAAAATAACATTGCAGTGACAAGAAGAACGACTCATTGGGGGAAAAGTCCTCAAGTGACCCATAAACTCCCTGACTGCTCCCAACATTGAGCTACTAAAAAGGCCTTTATCACCCCTACTGCTGATGGATGATCTCCGTGATCCTGCCATCAGGCTTAGAAGTCTTCCTCAAGAAATGCTGCAGGTATTTTGCTGTTTAAAAGTTTTTAAGTTTTTGAAATGTGATGATTTCAGAGTTGTTAAAGGGTTTGACCTTAAACCTGCACCTGTCTTGTCTTTCTGTCCTGTTGTCATTCAGGAACCTCCTGGATCATCTGACTTTTTTTTTGTTTTGTTTTGTTTTGTTTTTGTCTTGGATTTCGCCCTTCATTGGATGTCCATCAATGGACGGAAGAGGCCCTCATCTCTTCCCCCGTCCCCCTGCTGATGGGTGATCTTAATTACCCTGTCATCGGTCTCGGTAGTCTTCCTCAAGAAATGCTGCAGGTATTTTGCTGTCCAGTATTTACAAGTGGGAGTTCTAGAAACTATTCATTGACTTGTTAAAGGGTTAAACCTGCACCCGGCCTGTTGTCCTTCAAGAACGCTCCTGGATCATTGCTCCAACGACAACAGAAAAGAACCTCATCGCCACCCTGCTGATGGATGACCTTGGTGACCCTAACATTGGGTTCAGCAGTCTTCCTTAAGAAATGCTGCAGGTATTTTGCTGTTATTTTAAGTGATGGTTGCATGTTTTTGAAAAGTGCCAATTTCATTCTGAGTTAAGGGTTTGACCTTAAACCTTCACTTGTCCTGTTGTCCTCCAGGAATCCTCCTGGATCATGTTGTTTTTGTCTCGGATTTCGCCCTTCATCGGCCCCCCACCGGCCGTCAGAGGAAAATGGCTGAACTTAAAACATTTATCAAAACGACTTCAGTTTCTTTTTGTTCAGTCTTTTAACAAGTCTTCAGTCTGGTACTTTGGCCTCATCTAGCCATTGTTTTGGTTTTTTTTGTTTGTTTGTTTTTAGTGGACAATTTTGTTTAGAGAATTTGTAATTAATTTTGTTTTATTTATTTTAGATATTTAAAATGTCTTCCAATTTCAGTGTTTGTTAGAATTTAATGTATATTGATTTTTGAGAATGTGTTCTTGTATCATTTTAGCATTACCATGGTAATGGCATTGATTATGAAAAGGCTTAGACTGGTTTATTGTGATTTGTATGCATTTATGCTGCTGTTTGTCATTTTCTGTTCTACTACATTATTTATTCAAGCTGTTTTTGTTTTCTCAGTAATTTTTCTCTCCACAGATTCTACACCTGGTCTGGTGTTCTGATTGGCTGTGGTTGCTTCCTGGAAAAGGGCATCGGCTGACATGATGCTGCCATCACCTAACCGTTCTCCCTCTCCTTTTCACTTCCATGAACGTGGAAAGTTCTCCTGATCAGCTGACCTGTTGTTGTGTCTCTACTCCGTCTTCTCTCACCTCCAGTCGGTCATGGCAGATGGCTGTAGGTACTGAGCCCGGTTCTAGTTCTGCTGGGGGTTTCTTCCTGGTAGAGGGAAGTTCTTCCTCTCCCCTGTCACTACATGCATGCTCTGGATGAGGGACTGCTGTAAAGTCAACAACTCAAGACAAGCGATTTGCTGTCGCCTCCTGCTGGTCAGAGGGAGTGAATGCTGTAAGTAATGACTCCAAACAATCTGCAGGGTTTTGTTTGATACAAACTTTTTAAACTACTTTAATAATCAACTGAGCTTATTGTACTAGCAATTGGATTGAACTAAAATTACTTCAAAGTGCATTGAGATGACATTTGTTGTGAATTAACATATAAAATTGAACTTTCAAACTAACAAATGAACCTCACCAATAAACTATATAAAAAAAAACAAACAAAAACGCCAACAACCAATACAAGAAAGTTCAAAACCCTAAAGTAGATGTCAAAATGTTCAAAACCCTAAAGTAGATGTCAAAATGTTCAAAACCCTAAAGTAGATGTCAAAATGTTCAAAACCCTAAAGTAGATGTCAAAATGTTCAAAACCCTAAAAGTAGATGTCAAAATGTTCAAAACCCTAAAAGTAGATGTCAAAATGTTCAAAACCCTAAAAGTAGATGTCAAAAGATTAAAATCTTATAATTATAACGTTAATTCACAACAATGTTGTCGAGGCATTTTACGAAAAGTCTTTTCAATTTAGTCAGATTACTATTGATCCAAGTTATCATTTCATTAGGTTCAGTTGATTATTAAAGTAGTTTAAAAAGTTTGTATCAAACAAAACCCTGCAGATTGTTTGGAGTCATTACTTACAGCATTCACTCCCTCTGACCAGCAGGGGGCGACAGCAAATCGCTTGTCTTGAGTTGTTGACTTTACAGTAGTCCCTCATCCAGAGCATGCATGTAGTGACAGGGGAGAGGAAGAACTCCCTCTACCAGGAAGAAACCTCCAGCAGAACCAGAACCAGGCTCAGTACCTGCAGCCATCTGCCATGACCGACTGGAGGTGAGAGAAGACGGAGCAGAGACACAACAACAGGTCAGCTGATCAGGAGAACTTTCCACATTCATGGAAGTGAAAAGGAGAGGGAGAACGGTTAGGTGATGGCAGCATCATGTCAGCCGATGCCCTTTTCCAGGAAGCAAGCACAGCCAATCAGAACACCAGACCAGGTGTAGAATCTTGGAGAGAAAAATTACTGAGAAAACAAAAAGCTTAGTTTCTAACTAAACTTTTTAGTTGGAAAACGTTTCTAACTAAACTTACTGTTTAGTTAGAAACACCAAAGCGCCACCTTCTGGCCTCTCTCCAGATCAGTTCAGGTTAGAGAATTGAACTGATTCTGCCTTTGTTTTTTCCCCTCCGTCGGCTGCCACCTTATCGTGGTGGAGGGGTTTGAGTGTCCCGGTGATCCTAGGAGCCATCGGAGGCTTCATGCCTTTTTTTTGGGTCGGTTCTGCCAGGGCAAACGGGTCCTAGGTGAGGGATCGGACCAAGAGCAGCCCAAAGATCACTTAGAAATATAAACAGAATGTTCCCATTTAGAGATGGCGGGATAGACGGGGTTCCCACTTACAACCAGAGCTATAGGCAGAAGTCAGTTTCTCCCAGAATTTTATCAGCCTGGCGGGCCACCAGGCTTTATTCTTTCTCCCCCCACCAGGCTATGGGTTATTTTTAAATGGGAATTTTTCTCCACCAGTGACAGTAAAGGCAGATTAAAGTAAAGGTTTATAGTTGAGACATTGAACTGACTGAGGAGTTGTGAACCGGTTGTGTCGTCCCATCAGTTGCCCGTTGGCTTCACACTCTGTTATTTCTGAGTGTTGATGCCTAATCATGCACCTTAAACTTTCTGTAACTTAACATTTTTTACCCAAACACGCAGCAGACCGCTGATGGACGACCCCAGCAGCTCTTCCACCGGGCTCAGCTGGTTTTCTAGAGGAAACCCTGAATGTTTTCCCAGGTGACGCTTCCTTATCTCCATTTTGACTTGAAACTTTCTTAGCAATCTTTCCTAAGGAAGGCTGCAGGTATTTTGCTGTTTAAGTAATATTTAAAAGTTTCTTTTTGAAAAGGGATTTCATTCTCGAGTCAAAGGGTTTGTCCTTGAACCTGCACCAGTCCTGTTGTTGCCTTCCCATCCTCAATTTCCATCTGCATGATTTGTTTCCAAGCATCTACCAAAAACTGGATGAATAAAGTCTTCAGTCTGGTTCTTTCTAAACAAAATCGGTTTAGTTGAGACCAGACACTTCATAATTCCTTTTTATTTTGTAGTTTCTGTTTATTTATTTAGAATATTTTAAATATCTTCCAGTGGCAAATGTTCAATAGAATTTAAAGTTTTTGAAAGAAGAGGACTTCTTCCCTTTGGTTCTCCACTCAGCTGCTTCTTTCTTCTCAGTTGAGTTTTTAAAGTTTATTGATCTATTGTGTCCTTGCATTTTTATGCTATAGCCATTAGTTGAAAATGGTCTCATTACTGTTTTACTGTTTATGGCAATAACTTCTGGGACAATTTATCATCCAGCAAAACTTATTGTGACAGTTGTCAACAGGAATTTTACTGGACAATAAATTGTCCCAGAAGTTATTGCCATAAACAATAATATTTTAATACCATCGTCCACTAATGTAGTGGCTAGCATAATGATGCAAAAACACATTCTCGAAGATCAATAAACTTTAAATTCTAATGAACATTTAATACTACAACCAGAAGACATTTTAAAAGTCCAAAATAAATGAACATGTCTTCTTCCTATTAGGACCAGAAGAAGACGTCTTCCCTCTGGTCCTCCACTCAGCAGCTTCTTTCTTCTGTTCGGTTTCATTTTCCATCATGACAATATAATAAATGTTGACGAAAATAATTAATCTCTGATTTCCTGTTTCTCCTTTTTATTTGTGTCTGAACAGGGAGAGTTTCATCAGGTGTCCCACGGCTGCTTGACGGAATGGGACTCCGGTACCATCAGTAATGAGCCAAACGGGTCGGCTTTGTGTCGCTACGACGCGCTTATCTGAGGCGCAGTTGGTGGGGGAGATTTGAGATCAAACAGCCTGAAAACGACCTCGACTGTTGAGTTTGAGTCGCTGCGTCACACTGAGCCGATGGGAGAGAGGAGACGCAGCGAGCTTCTCCTGCTGGGCAGATCTGAGGGAAGAAAGTGAGGATTTAACTATACCGTCCTGATGGGAAGCTGCTTTCTGACCCAGATGAACTCCATGCCTGCTTCCATCCATCCATCCATGCCTGCTTCCCTTCATCCATCCATCCATCCATGCCTGCTTCCCTTCATCCATCCATCCATCCATCCATGCCTGCTTCCCTTCATCCATCCATGCCTGCTTCCCTTCATCCATCCATCCATCCATGCCTGCTTCCCTCCATCCATCCATCCATCCATCCATCCATCCATGCCTGCTTCCCTTCATCCATCCATCCATCCATGCCTGCTTCCTTCCATCCATCCATCCATCCATTCATGCCTGCTTCCTTCCCTCCATCCATCCATTCATGCCTGCTTCCTTCCCTCCATCCATCCAT